>JAAGAY010131319.1:92920-122076 GCA_011801015.1 Ardeotis arabs | reverse complement strand
TTTTATTCATTACATAATCCTCTTTACATACAATGGCTATACGAAATATCAGTAATAATCTGTTTCATCCTTTTGATTGTTCGAGAATTTTATGCAGACCAAAATTTGATTTTCCTGTTTTCTGGCTGCAAGGCTTTCCATATTTTGCTTGGTTCATTTGCTGCTCACACCCAAACTGGGAAATTCTGAGGGGAACACATGCAGGCCCCGATTCAGTAACAGTACTTAAAAGCGCCTGTATCTAAGGCTGTCTGTGACATAAATGTGCCTACTTGAGAGCTTAAAGCTAGGCAAGAGCTTATGTGCTTTGCTGCATCTTAAAGAAACTTCGTTTTGTATTTACAGCACTACAGCCAGCCATACACCTATGTGCCGAGATGATACCGTGTTAGTAATCAGCCATATGAAAAGAGTTCACTAAAGAATCAGTTCTTTATGTATCATCTACAGGCTATGTACAATCAGATTGTAGAATTTTTTTTTTTAACCCTTCATACAGTAAAAATAACAGCATCACTAGTTACTGTTCAAGGTACTCAGACCAACCCTAATTGCCATGCGCTGGATTCTGGGATGCTCTAACAGCTCAAATAGATGCTCAAGGCTCTGTGGACCCTCAGTAAAGACAGCAGAAATGGGATTTAACCCATTTCATCTATAAAAATACGTACCTAAGCCAGCCAATTATTTCTTTTTTGTAGTACTGAAGAAATAGGTGTTTCTACAGAATTATTTGTATCGTCAAAATGCTGATATGTACCACATATGTACCACATATCCCCTAAACCTAAACCATGTTTTTGCTTCTGTCTGCTGACCACACCAACAGTGTCCATGGCCGCACTAGTTAAAGCCACGGTACCGCAGATGACTGCTACCCTGCTGGAGTCTCTCAACCATCTCAAGATGGGCACGCAAACACATCAGAGGTTTCCTAACTGCCTGCTAGGTGGACGGCCATTTGTCTGACAGTCTGTTCTAACAGAGTGACCACAGTTTTTGCACTCCGTTTTCAGGCAGAAGCCGCTCACAAAGATAAGGTCATTCTCCAAGAACTGAAATGTCAGACAAATCACCATCCAACTTGCAAACTGTGCCGCTAAAGAAGAGTGGCGTGATCTGTGACTTCGGGGCTTGTTTTTCATTGTCCATATTCCTGAGTAAATCACTGTGGAGCTCATTTGTTCCAGAGCCCGCACAGCCAGAACTCCAGCATGAGGAGCTTGCAGAAGGCATGACCACTGAACACATGCTCTTTTGTTCACAGAAAAACACCTTCCAGAGGTCAAAGGAAAATAAGTCTGATAAGCTGATGCCAAGTCATACTTCGCTGCAGAGACAGCTGACTGAAAGGGGCAAAGTCAAAGATCTGTTTGAAACTTGGATCATCCACTACATCCTCCACAGCCAATTTCTCAAATACAATACAGGAAGAGGAAAAACCTCAGCGCCTGCAAGCAGCTTAAGATGCTGAAAGGAAATCTAGGGTTGCTTATTCACTGTAAGAATGCTTAGCTGAAGGTTCAGTTATTGGTTTATATGTGGTTTTCTTTTTTTTTTAAACATGCAAACCCAATATTTTATCATCTTCTCCTGAAATTAAAATGGTTACCAATATGGCTATTTAAAGCTGGTTTTTTTTAAATTGGCCATTATTCTTCCTCTATCGCATACTAAAAATTCATATAAAACTGGACTAAAAGCTAAACTTTCGTAGGAACTTAGGTGATACTATACCAGCTGTCCTACTTTTTAATTCCCTTTTACCTATAGGAATAAGACTTAGGTTAGGAAGCCTGAGTTCTGCAAATATATCATTACAAAACTTATGTACGTAGGAAAAGTCAACAGGAGACAGCAAAGAAAGTAATCTATATTAGCAAAGAGTAAAATACAGCTAATACATCATCATCTCTCTTCTGTAGTTCACTGCATAATCCTGGTTTTCCTATATCTGAACAGCAAAACAGAGAAAGAATCTCCAGAATAATTTTTGTAAATATCTGGATACCCAGGTTGGACACCCTGCAGTGCCTCATTTTGTTTATCATAAGCGGTTTAGCCACTAGCCTCACCTACATTAGGGGATGCAGAGATACATAAATGGAATGTAAATCTCAGAATATTCCTGTGTAGGATCTTCTGTTCAATGTTACCAATGACAAAAGCCTACTTTGAAATTAGAAGGAGGCACAGTGCTTAAAATCTCACCTGTTCAGCTTTGGTCAAAGCTGGGCTCCAGCCAGGTCGTTAGTACTGAAACATGATCATCACATCTGATTTAAGAACTTGCTCACAGGCAGCAACTGCAGAGTCCAGTAGTTGCAGAGCAGGGCCTTCGTGGCTGTCAGCAGGGTGCTTTTCTCAGCATGAAGTGCATTTATGGTTGGTATTTATGTGACTGAGGAAAAAAAAGAATAATTTAAAAAAAAAAAAAAAAATCATTCTTGTCCTTCCTAGCATTTAGAAAAATTATAGAACAAACCACCTAGAGCAGGAAATATTTCTTACCTGAACCTGGCCTAATTCTGTCTATTCAACAAGCAGATCAAAAGAAGGCTAGTTCTGTTTTTAAAGCTGGTACTGACATTACTTAATTGGACCACGTACAGCTGTACCAACTGACAAAGATAATTTGGTTACACAAAGATTGTTCTCATTTGCTCCTACTGTACTTGAAGTGAATATTTTTGTAAAGGTCACTATTTTATCGCACAATTATTAGGTGTATCAGTACCTCATTTAAGTGATGTGGCCAATATTATCTGGTGGATTCTTTCTCAAATTGTCTGAATTTAATATCTACCTATGAGGGCAGAGCCAGACGCTCCACCACAGTATCCGAATCTGTCACAACTATGAACGGTTCTTTAGACTTACAAAGCTCTAGGAGGGAAATACAATTTTTACATTACAGATGGAGAGCAAGGGCACAGGCAAAAGTAGATGACGGAGCCCACACCTCAAAAAAAGCTGTGTCTTAACTGAAAACAGACCCTGGGTTTTTTACATCCAAGTCAAGTACCTTAGCCTCTAGACCATCCTCGCAAGTGCAAAGATAACTGCATAGTAATTCAATAAAAACCATTAGAAGTGCAAGTCTTCCTTATGCACCCATCACTGAGATTAGTAGGTTTAAAATATTGTGTGTCACTTGAGTTTTCAGAGATTTAAATATATTACCTCATCACATCCACAGGCAACTTTTCCATTATCATTTTAGGGGGCTTTAACAAATGGAGAATAAATAGAAGAAAGTATGCGTTAACATTAAAATGATTTTTTTGTTGGTCTAGAAAAACATTGCCAAAGAATCTGTTTTCAATATTGACATGTTATTAAACAAGGTTTTCCTTCCTTGTTTTATATTTTGGTACTTGCATTTCAATTTCAATAAAGTTATCCCATGTGGTCTGAAGTAATTTAATTATTTCCAGTGTGAGTTAAATAATCATCATTAACTACAGCTCTTTTAAAAAGCTGATATTTTTGGTTCAATTCCACCCTGGCAAAATCAAGCAGAAGTCATCTTTTGAATCTGAATAAAAATTTGAAGCCATCTGAATTAATAAAATACACATAAGCCCAAAATAAAGCCTGTGTAAATTCTAATAAGATAAATCTAAAAAAATTCAGATAATTTATATTGAAATATTTCACTGACATAAAATGAACATTTTAGCCTAGGAATAGCACTGATTAAAAAGTGTTAAAGATGGATGTTTCAGAAATTTTCTGTTCTGAAGGTTTAAAGATGAGAAAATTTTAAAAATCTGTCTCCTAGAACTTAATTCTTGACTATGCAGATTTTTCTTGTAAGAGATACTAAAACTTGATGATCATAAAGTAACAAACTTACAATTTTAAATCAAACAATAAGGATCCAAGTCAAAGATTCTTCACCAGAAAACATAAACCCCATAAATGTGGCTTGACACTTTGTCTGTAGTTCCTTGACAATCCAGTTCCCAGCGTGATAACTTAGAACAGTCTGAGGTCTGCACCGAGTTGTACCGCAATCTCTGCGGTCCAGAAAAGCGGATCTAGATTCAGGAGACTGGTGGAATGTAAAGGTCCTTATTGATGAATTTTTCACTCAACCGTTTCCTCTATAGAGAGGAAAATCTTCCCTAGGTGGCTAAACCAGATGTTAAGCTCTTAGGCAAAGGAAAGATGGTGAAAGGGATACACTGAAAATCTGTGCCCCCTGTCTAAGGAGGAATGACAACGACATCGACATCTCACTTTACTGGTAAATACAGGAGAATTTAACCAAGGAGTTATTCTTTTATTTTTTGTTTTCTTTGCTAAATCAACTGATTTTTCAGGTATCAGTCAACAGGTCAATCCCAAAGCACAGCTATAACATTTAGGGAAAGTAATTCAGCTTATTAGAGTTGTGTATGTGCATTTTTTAAGTCCTGGTGTTTTGCTTTAGGAGTTAGTGCACTCTAACAGCAGTTACCGTATACATTTAGATACTGTCCATGTTGTATAAAAATATTTGTTACCCTGAAGAAAGCAAACCGCAAGAAAACATCGAATCACAGAAGGGATTTCATTATGTTAACTATGGAAAAAGCAGAAGTGTGTTTTGCACTACTTACTCTCTGATTTAATCTCTCTGTAAGATACTATAGCATAATTGGAGAGAAAACAAACTCCATTGCCTTAACCAAAAGCAAACTTACTTAGAATAATTGAATTGAATTTCCATCCAATCTCACTAACGGATATCCTCAGCATAATTTATGAACATTTCATTTTGAAATATTTATTGCAATTTTTAAAGGTGGATTGGTAAAGATCGCTTCAGCTCTCCACATTACTCCTCTAATGCTCACGCTTTAATTGACTTTATCCATCAATGTCGTATACTGTTTGGAGAATGGATGCAGGGCTAGAACTGCTAGCGCTGTGCATGGAAAGGACTTTGATTTAATTAACAATAGTATCTCTGTAGAGAAGTTAAAGGCTATATTCATTCTGTTCTAATAAATTGGATTCAGGTTCTTTGTTTGGACAGACAGTGGTGAATGATGTTCAGGTCTATTTCTTGGAAATGTCAGGATATGGAACAGTGATAGGTTGCAAAATAGTAGTAAGTTAAAACCATTAAAAAAAAAATATATTACCTCACTTTATTAGAAACCTACCAGTAGCACTGTGCTATGTACTTGGCTGTGAAACACTACTGCTTCCTTGCTTGTGTTGGTTACACCTGCCAGGATGAAAATTCAGTTTCAAAAACAATACTGCAAACACAGGATGGACCTCACCTTGAATGTATGAGACATTCTTTTTTGGTTTTGCCTTGACGGTCAACTCACTGAAAAGGCTGAGTTAAGACAATTACTCATGTGAGGTATGCATTCAAAGTAGACCAAGAAACTTTGAATGTGTGTTGATATTGCCAAATGAGTCTCATTCAGCTTCATGAGTTTCAATATTTCTTAATTTGTTTTGCATTTTGTACACTCCACTGAGCATATTTAAAATAATAGCCAAATAAATCTGTTTCTAAAAAAAAAAAGCATTCTGGTTAATGAATGAAGTATAGAGTTAAACTTGGACCATGAAATAGAGAGAAGATAATGCTCACTAAAATTCTCCCTAAATACAGTTAAACACCTACACCAGCAGAATCATTTTCCAATACTTGATTAAGGTACAGAATGCAAAGTTAAATGAGCGCGTGATGAAACTTATCTTCTACTTTTTATAGTAATTTCTAACCTAGTGTGTCAGAGGCAGCAACAACATATGACAGAAGAAGAAGTAGCAGTGGTTGTTCTCATTTTAATCCAGAAATCCTATGTTTTAATGTCAAACAAGGAGGAGCAAGAACCTTGCAGAGAGATAAATGGAACATGCTATTTCTGAAGTAGAAACACACTAATCAGTACCAAGAGAGAAGACTGGTGATACTAAACAGAACATGGGACCTGAGAAAAGAGCAAGAGCCACTGATAAACGCTTCAGCAAAAGCTGATAGGAGATTCTAAAGTACTGATTCTATCTTTTATCTTCCCAGGCTATGTAAGCAAATAAACAGCATGACAACATCAAAAACAAAACTATTCAATAGGGAGGACAAAGATCAAAGTCGTCTTCAATGTATTTTATCATTGTTTCCTGCTGGTAAGTATTGTTAAGTGGAAGCACAATAGAAATGCATGAAAGCAAAACAAGAGTCACATTTTGTACCAAAAGACCATACATAACATCTAATTAGAGCATCTAACAATACACTAGGTAAAGTTTAAAGATAAAGAAAAACAGTATTACTACATGCAGAGGTTGAATCTATTAATCACCAATTCTACAGTATTTTAGAGCACCTCAGGCTGAATCCTCTGTGTGGGGTTTATCTTTGTGGTGGTTTTGTTTGTTTGCTTGTTAAAAGAAAAGGAATAGGTCATAAGCTGTCACCATCAATAAACAAGGATGATTAAGTGACTCTTATTAAAGCTGACAACATTTCACCTGGCGTAGAAACATTGTTTGAATTGAGTAGTGTGCGAGTTTTGGCTGAGACAGAGTTAATTTTCTTCATAGTAGCTGGTATGCAGCCATATTTCGGATTTGTACTGAAAATAGTCTTGATAATACAGAGATGTATAGAGATGTTTTAGTTACTGCTGAGCAGTGCTTACAGAGAGTCAAGGCCTCTTCCAGCTTCTCACAGCACCCCACCAGCGAGCAGGCTGGGGGTGCACAAGAAGCTGGGAAGGGACACAGCTGGGACAGCTGACCCCAACTGACCAAAGGGATATCCCACACCGTATGATGTCATGCTCAGCATATAAAGCTGGGGGAAGAAGGAGGGATGTCTGGAGTGATGGCATTTGTCTTCCCAAGTAACTGTTATGTGTGATGGTGCCCTGCTTTCCTGGAGACAGCTGAACTCCTGCCAATGGGAAGCAGTGAACAAATTCCTTGTTTTGTTGCATGCGGCTTTTGCTTTCCTATGAAACTATCTTTATCTCAACCCAGGAGTTTTCTCACTTTTACTCTTTGCCGTAGTTCAGCCCTGATCGGGACCAGACTACGCAGTCTCTCTCTTGCTCCCCCCACCCTCCGAGAGAACAGGGGGAGATAATAGAAGAAAAAAAGGCTCAAGGTTTGAGATAAGGACAGGGAGAAATCCTTAAAGTTACCGTCACGGGCAAAAACAGAGTCGACTTAGGGAAAACATTCATTTATTACTAAAAACAGCAGGATAATGAGACAGAGAAAACAAGATAAACCTCCTCCCCATCCCTCCCTCTTCCCAAGCTTAACATTACTACCTTCCCCCGAGCAGCACAGCGGTGAAGAGAGAATGGGGGTCGTGGTCAGTTCATCACACGTTGTTTTACGCTGCTGCTTCATAGTCGAGGGAAGAACTCCTCACATTCCTCCCCTGCTCCAGCGTGGGGTCCCTCCCACGGGCCACAGTCCTTTGTGAAACTGCTCCAGCATGGGTCATCTCTTCCACGGGGTGCAGTCTCTCCAGAACGGCTGCCCCAGCGGGCCCTCCACAGGCCACAGCCGCCTTCAGGCATCCATCTCCCATGGTGTGGGGTCCTTCACGGGCTCCAAGTGGATCTCTGCTCCTCCGTGGACCTCCATGGGCTGCAGGGGGACAACCTGCTCCACCATGGTCATCACCACAGGCTGCAGGGGAATCTTGGCCAGGAGCTGCATTACTCCTCCCCCTCCCTCTTCACTGACCTTGGCATCTGCAGCTGTTTCTCTCACAGGAAAAGTTCTTCACAACAGGCTGGCAGACGCCTCTCAGAATCTCTTCACATCATCCATCTCATCTCCTCTCCACTTCCTGCAGCCGGGCCAGGCTGAGTTGGGCCCAGTCGGCCGACCAGCGAGAGGCCTGCGCCTCCCCCTCTGCACCTCTGCCCCCCAACTCAGCTTCTTCACATCTTCTCTTCCCTTTTTTTTTTTTCTTTCCTGTTTTCCCCTTCTTAAATATGTTATCGCAGAGGCGTTATCATGGAACATTCTGCTACCAATCAGCTCGGCCTTGGCCAGCAGCGGGTCCGCCCTAGGCCCGGCCGAGTCCACTGAACAAAGGGGAGCGACTTCTAGCAGTTTCCTACAGAAGCTTCCGCCTTAGGCCCCCCCTCACTAAACAAACCACAACACTCTTGTAATTCTCTTCCCCCTCCCACTGGTGAGGAGTGAGCAAGCAGCTGCGTGGGGCTTGGCGGCTGTGGCTAAACCTCAACAACTAGTCATATGAATAATTCTAAACTCTGAGACACTGCTTGATTCAAGGTAGCTCTAATGAAGTAACAAGCACCATCTAGGAATTATTCCCTTATGGCAAGGTAAAGCTAGTTCAGTCTCCAGAAAAGAATTAAAGTAACCTCCATACTGCATTTAACTGCCATCAGGCTTAAAACAGGGAGGAATAAACACTATTTTATGTAATATCCCACAGGCTCCCTTTTCTATGAGGAAGGTATACTCATAAATTTTGAATCTATTTAATTGTATGAAACCAAGGAATGTTTAATATCTCAAGAAGTTTATAGCAAAATATTCTTTATATCCTATAAACAGAAATTTAATAACAGGATGGAAATTCCTATGAATAAACTGCACGCATCCCTTACTGTCAAAGTTTGTTTATCCTCCTGTCTGCGCACATCTTCCCACTTTTTGAAGATTTTCTCTGGAGCATTTATTCTAATAAGAAACAGACACATAAAAGTATCAAAAATATTTACCTTTTAAAATAAATGTTCTATGATTCAGGAAGGAAGAAAAGATTAAGATCATTAAAACACCTTTAGGGAAGATTTTCAGGTAATGCAAATTGTCAAAAGTCGTTAAAGGGTCTGTAACAATCAACATCAACCAGAAATCTTCCCTGTTCACATCTTTGTTGTTCAATGGTTTTCAGCTTTTAAAAATCTGCAGTCCACCAAATTTTTCCATGAAGACACAGATCCCTTCAAAAATTTTTCACATACATAGTGTTGTAGAACATATATTAACTTTTGTTCTGCTTTTCCTAATTTGCAGTTTCTATAGAAACAAACCATATGTCCTCACCCCGTGAATGACTGATCACAGGTGAACAAAAGATCCACTGTCCCAATTATAAGCTCCTTTTGGCAAGCAATTTCTGGTAACCAGACTGCAGGTACTGTTTGGAAAACTTTTATTTCAGTTCACTCCTTTATCCTCCTCACGAATTCTGACTGTAGATGCTTTAAAGTTTTGTTATTCTTTAAATCATAATTTTCACACGAAAGCCAGTTAGAAAATATTAGTTTCCAGAGGTTCAATTTCCCCCCGCCCCCCCCTACAGAAAAACTTGAGTGAGGATGAAATACAAGAACAGGCTGCCCAGAGAAGTGGAATCTCCACCCTTGCAGGTATTTAAAACCCCATCGCACATGGCCACAAGCAACCTGCTCTCACTGGACCTGCTTTGAGCTGGAGATTGGACTAGCCTACTTCTGGAAGTCCCTTCCAGCCCATGTGATTCTGTGACTGTGCTGGAGGTGACATTATAGAGGTATGTGTCTAGACAGTCTTCAAATTCAGCAACTGTGCACATTTCAATCGTAATTTTCTAGTGATATTCAAGCTTCCATGGCTTTATCCAATATAATATTTGCGTGGTCCCATTGCTATACTTTTATAAATTCACTGAACCCAAATTTCCTCCAGAATAACAGCCATATTAACTGCTTTTCTGGGCTAGATTTGTTTTGAGCAACTCCTACATGTATCATTGCTCAGCACTAAAATTCAATGTCGGTGTAGGTCACAGACACCATACTAGCAATAGGTAGATAATCGCCCAATTACTAGAAATAGCGGTAATTCTAACAGACTCAGCGTAGCGGCCCAGAAAGCCAAGTATGTTCCCTGAGGGCTGAAGGATTTTGTCTTCGTTCTTTATGGTTCTGCTCAAATTCTTAAAGTAGCACAAGAAGGACTTGGAACAGCTCAAAGAAAGTTCCAGAAAATAATCCTAGAAACAGGAAATGAAGTTAATGTGATGCCAGTTAAGCTGTATAAATGCAGCACTTCTAAGCCCCAAACAGCACAAATTTAATGCACGTATTGCACTACATTTATTTATACCAGTATCATCTTGTTTAGTCCAGATACTCCTAAGACACGGGAGCCACAAGTTAACATCTGCTTGACTTGGAATATTAATTTAAGATTCGCTGTGGTTTGGGTTTTGAGGGGGTGGGTGCGGGTTATTTGCATGCAATTAGATAGTAATGAGGTGGGTCATTCTGTCTCTAAAGAAATAGTGTGACTCAGAGTTGAGCACTCATGGACAACCACTGTGGCTGGTCATTGTATCTTCTTTTTTCACTAAATATATCTTAGATCGCATAAGTCATACAAGCTATGTAAATTCATCCATATTTAAAGTTGCATAAATTGGATTCTTTGCTTTCTGGAATGCAATGCCATGTTCTTCACAAATTATCTGAATTCTTTGGTCCTCAATGTACAGCTTTACATTTGCTCAGTGACAAATCCAAATAAATTTCTTAATATAAAAACATCAATTTTTCCTCTGAATATAAAAGCTGATGGTGAAGTACTGAGATGCACCAATTCTCATCCTTCTAACAGAAACAATAATTATATAACAATCCTATAACGTTACTTTTCACTTGAGAGACCGTCTGTTTATAGGTGCATGAGAAAAGCCCACCATGTCTACACAACACACGGATATGAGTCCCAATATCTTTTCTGCTGCCAGCAAGCAGTACAGTTTGAAATCCTGTGACTCTATCTGTAGTAGGTAGTCTACCTGAAAAAAATAACAGCTTAACAACTTGCCGAGTTAGATCAAGCAGTGCTATGTAATTCAAAGTCCCATGCAGAGACCAGTGTGGTTCCAATATGACAGAATTTTTCTTTTTTTTTCTGTTTACTCAAATAAGTAGGAAATTTCACATGAAATAATTGTGTTAAAAGTTCAGACTGAAAAGCAAAGCACTCCAAAAGGTAGGAAAGAAAATAAAGATGTTCTGTGCAACATAGCTCAGATCCTTTAGGCACAAGCACTACAATTCGAATGCTGCCTTGCATAACATGCACATACACCGTGTTCCTTTCCCTTTCCTTCTCCACTCTCTTTGTCTCCCAGCCAAAATGACCCACTCTCTTTCATTAGAAAAAGGCCAAGGGCTGTGAATGAGTCAATTTTGTCCATGAAAAAAGAAAAATGGTGATATTGAATCAGGTGGACCTTCTCTCCAGTGACCATAATACTGACCAACAGCTGATGCTTCAGATACAGTATTATAAAGCAAGCACACAGTGAAAAAAATTTGCCAGAGTCCAGTGATTTGCAGCTCAAGGGTTTATAAAAATCAATGTGCTGACTATTCAAATCAACAGGAACTGAGCTTTGAATTCAGGAAGTATCATATGAATACCAAAGACTGATACTAAGACCGAGCTTGACACTCAGAACTAGTGAAAACTTTCCACATAAAATTTTGTTCTGCACTAAAAATGGATAAGAAAGGGGAAACAAGGAAACTCTTCAGATTGCTGTGAAGATAAATTCCTTAGGGTTTGTGAAGCTGTTCAATACTACAGCTAAAGCATATAACAAAGGAGCACACAAGGAAATCAGTAATTTTGTACTCTGCGGGGTCTGGATGGCGAAGGAAATAAGGCTTAGGGGCATGTACCAGTACAAGCAAATGTGGAACAATTAACCCCATGGTGACCCCTGTACATCTGTGTATAACTGCATATATAAACTATATGTACATACATACACAAAGTGTAAAAGGCAGGGATCCTGGGGGAAAAAAACTCCATGTGAACTGGTAACTAAAACCTTTCCAGCTGTACATTCATTGAGGAGATGAATAACATTTACATGTATGTCCCACATTCTGACATTTGAAAACTTGTTATTCTATTTTTCTTAATGTTGAGTGCAAATACATACACCTAAATTTACACAGAGTCTACCGATTGACCAAATTACTTTTCAACATCCTTTGATACACAGGAAATACTTACCCTTTGGTTATGTTGCTGTTAAAGATAAACACGGAATATATATGCACTTGAACTGTTTGTTAAATAATTTTAATTAATTGCAATAATTAAATTCGATGTAAGTATTTTAAGGGCTTTTTTCTGTGTATGCAAGTTGACTTTATTGACATCTTCTATTTAGGCACTAAGAATTTTTAATTTGCTTTTTAATGTACTCACTTAAATAAAATGACAACGTAAAACTAGAGATTCATCTTCCTACAGTTGATTCTGAAACAATTTACAATAAATACATATAACTCTGCTTCATGTCTACCCCAGAACAACAATGAAATTGCTCTGAAAATTCAGATACTCAACTTTTGAAAGGCTGAAGTGCAAGAATAGTAAGTAGATGACATGTGCTTCCCACACAAAGAGGGCTATTGAGAAGATATTCTCCTCCTTCTCCCATAGGTCATCTTGACATAGCTTAATTCCTTAGTAACACTTTCAAAGGCATACTGAAACCTCCAGACTACTTAAAACCTTATGTCAGACCCTGCATGGCTGAGCCTTGACTTAACCTGTCCCAACTATGGGACTCGCTACGTGCAAGATAGGTTTATAGAAAATTGCCTTGGAGCCCAAGATAAGCAACGGTCCAAGTCAAACAAGTCACCAAATCCCTACAGAAGACCTGCACAAGTCCTAGGTGACGTGGAAAGATCTAACCTTGATTTTGTTACTGAGATGAATTTCACTCCAAGAGGAAACATTGCTGAGAGCAGTGACAAGCAGACAGATAGCTCTCAAAACAATTTTATATAAAGGATATTGAATCCTCATGTTATTTACAGATCTTTTGAAATTTCTGCCTTTGGATGCATGCTTATGTATACACTTCCCCTTTCTTAAATCACAGCAGAGTTTTTTCACAGGTTTTACTCGACAGATTTAGCTCCTCTGAAGTCTTGCTTCACACCCCTCAGGAACTACAACAAAAGCTCATAACAGCATATTGCAGACTTTTAAAACTATTATTTAGATTGTCTGGGAGAAAAGTCTGGGTTATAAGAAACCTAATCATTAGGAAGCCTTTGGGTGTGTTCTGATTCGAGACTTGTTCCTATAAAAGTCCAAGTTTCACTCTCAGGGAATGCAATAAGCCAGAAACATCTGAGTATACAAGGTAGCAGCATCTTCCCAACCAACATCAACACAGAAAGAAAAATGAAAACTAGTCTGCAGTACATGAAGCAGCTAAGCAGCACTGCCTGTGTCTGACTCTCATTCTAATACAGGTTCTGCTTCCAGCATTTCGTAAATATTTGCTTTTACTTCTGTGCTATGGTCAAGTGAAAACTCAGGTTGTTACTAAAATGTGACTAAGCAGTGTTTCTAAGGAGATACGTTTGAAAGCTACCTCTAACGGTACGATTGATTCAGCTGGCCTTTCCACATTACTCTTCATACAGACATTCCAAGAGACGGCGTGTGTCCCACCATACTTCTACTTGCTTTAACCTTCCAGTCTAAGCATGTTTAAAAGTACCAAAATGTCAGTACCGGAAAAATAAATGCACCCAAAAACTTCAGAAACCTGTGAGATTTCTCATTTGCTTTCACCTGAAGAGCACAGGTTAAAGGATTAAACTGAAGCTCTTCAGCAGGCTACACGTAAAGGGTAGCAGACCCTGCTGTAAGGGCCAAGAAGGACCTTACAAAATAAGTACATATGCAATCCTAGCAGATGTCTATGCAAAGCAATTTAGAGATAATACCTAATCCAACTTTAAATGAGCTAGCCTGGGCTTCCAAGTCTCAGTAGCACAGAGTCCCTGCAGGCATATTTATCCTGCTGGAATGCAATTTATCTTGACTCGATGTACTCCCAAATAAAATAAATGGTGCAACTTGTCAAGGAAAATAGCATTCACTGCGCATTGCCACAAATGTGTTCCAACTAAGACATCACCTCTCCATTGTTTGTCCTATTTGATGTCAAAACTAACCCTCACTACTGCACACAGAAGGCAGGGCAAGTATTAAGAAATAAAAGCAAGTCCCCTTCTAACCACAAAATGCTTGTTGTTTGACCTACTAATCAGTGCTTAAGAACACCCACATTTCAAAAACTTTACCCCTGAACCATTAACAGCCCACTAACACACTTCTGTGTATGGCTGTGGGTATGCTCTGGTTTGCTTATGGAGAAGCATTTTCTGTGTAAATGAATTGCTTCTTCTTTAGCTGCCAAATGTATAAAGCATACAAAGCAGCTAGAAACAATCCAATAATAGCATATTATCTCATAAACCCAACCTTCATTAGCAACAACTCAGGAAAGCATTACACTGTGTGTAGAGTTATTTGAAGTGTGACTTTTTTGATAAAATAATACAAGTTTGTCATATTTATTATACGTAGGTAACAAAAAAGCTTTCAGTCCTAAAATGTCCCTTAAAAAAATGTAAATGCATGTGATTTCTGCAGTAACAAATTAAAGCTTGGAGACTTGGAAATCCTGTCCTGTGAACAAGTTTAATAGTTTGTGTAGATGGAGAGGGATTATGTGCTAAGGCAGGAAAGGAGAGGTTGACAGCTTTAGCCTACCTTCACATTCTTCGAGTTTTGAAGCTGCTCCTGAGGCAATTCAGGCTTCTGCTTTATGCTATAACGTGTTATCCTCTATTGTCAAAAATAACTGGAAAGCAGCAGGCAAACCAACAACATGGCAGACAGCAAGAGGATGGGCAGATCAACCTTTTGTGAGAGAACCATCTTACGGAACAGGTATTCTCAAGTGAGATTTCTCCTTTCTCTCCTGCAATGAAGAAGCAGAGAAAATGCAGGGTGAAGCGTAAAATCAAGCACCAACTGTTGCACTGGCACTTTGGAAATCAGAATAGGGTTCTTTGGTTTTGTCCATAGTTTTTTAATTAAATTACAAAATTATTCTGTGAAAAAATTTATAAGTCTGATCCTGCTACCAAATATTTCAGCAACAATGTTATTGTTTTCCTAGATAGGGCAACAAATCAAAATTTTAGGTATTGATTTTCTCCATTTATCCACCTCTGAAATGATGTTCATCAAGGAAGAGTTCCCATGTGGTCTTCCATGAATACTTGGTGACTTGGCTTTCCAACCAAAATCTGTAATGATACTTTCCTACCTCAACAGCACATCAGTCCTGGGTACATCCACAATTAGGAAACACGTAAGAAAATGACCCTTCGTTATGTACTATTTATTCACTCACTGGTGCTGAGTACAGAGGCAGAGCATTGATTTCACAAGGCCATTATCATATATTTAACGCTAGCTGGCAGTCAGTGCTTCACAGGAAGATGCAAAACCTTGCACAGTGAAACAACTGCTTCACAGGAAGATGCAAAACGTTGCACAGTGAAACAACTGCATCAATCTCAGACTGTTAGACAAACAGGCAAGCATTTCAAAATGTCCCTGACAGGCAAGACAACCTTCCTTCTACCAAAACAGAAAATCCAGTCTGAAAAATATGTGTGTATGATGGGATCAGTTAGGTTTCAGTCACTACATCTTGAAATGTAAGAAATCCATCTTTTTGCTAAAGGTTTCAAGATTAAGGAAAATTGCGATCTCCAACTGTCTGCAGCTTCTGTGGACCTACCCGAGCTCAGCCCGAGGGATTGTCATGGAATGGCAGCTGGGGTGTCTCAGCTTCTCTCAAATCCTAACCCAGGGTGGTAGCCTAGCTTACACAGTCCACAGCTAAGTCTATGCTGAAGCTCATACTTTATAAATCCGTGTTATCTTTCTTCGTTATTTTTCTTAAACCTGAAACAAAAGCCACAGAAAATCCTCCCTTTTCAGCATGAAGAGCCTAATAGTCAGATGGAATCACGTTTGTTCCTGCACAAACGGTCCACTCACAGCCTCATACTTGTGAGGCGGCAGATGGTCCATTCCAGAGGGCAGCACCGGTTTCATGGACTCTCAGTGGGCCACACAACATAGACGTCCAAGCATAGGTGACCTCAAGATACCAGGTCTTATGAGTCATTTTATTGTTGTTCATAGAAAAGTTTAGTTAGACTATTTCAAAGGGCCTCTTGAATTTAGTAAATTAAAATTGTTTTCACCTTCTGAGACTAGAACAAATAGATTCACTTTACTAAGGAAACTTGTCTTTGCGAACACCTAGATAAGAAAATAGCAACAACAAAAAAAAAAATCCCTAAATCCATTGTTAATAAGGTTATTTTCTCTCATAATATTTGTGGCATATGCTAAAAGCGTGATTGTATTGTTAGAAAGGCACTCACTTAGATGACCTATACAACTCATTCACGGCTTTGCTGCTTATGAATCTTTGTACATCTATCCAAAAGCGATGTCAGTAAAACATTTACACCACACCTTGCCAATCAATGGTCCATTTTTATGATAAATGCAAGTTGTACCTTAAAGTAACCAGAATTTCAACACATCAGCTTTTCAATACTGAACTAAATTTGTGTCGCTATCTTCCTATAAAAGCAAACTGCAAGATCCTAAAACAGGGATAGAATATAATAAATCTCAAGCATTCCTTAGGCAAATGTCTAAGTATGTAATGGGGATCAAAGCTAAACATATAAATCCAAGATGTGGAAAAGAACAAAATACGCTCAAAGCGTCTAAAATCATCGGCAGACAATTTACCTGTCTCATGTCAGACTACCAACTAAAAGATAAAGAAGGCGTATAAGATGAAAAATAATCTTCTCATACTACAGGTGAGGGAAAAAATTAAGCCAAAAATCCCCTAAACAAAAACCCATATGTACAATGCTCTTAATATTGCAGAGTCTATCTATGCATCCATCAATCAATGTACGTATAAGGAAATATGTACCAAGAACCAACTAAAACACTAACATATAAAGATAAAACATAGGTATATATTTACAGCAGAATACTGATATACAACCATGCCCTGTATCTCTGGAGACAAAAATAGGTTTTTAGGTAGAGCAGAATATATTTTATTAGGCTAAATGCTATAATTGATAAAACAATCAGGCATTCATGCACGGAAATCCTTCTTTAGGTAATTAAAGATGGTATAAGTTGGCAACTATACCAGCTGGTATAACAAAAAGGTATTAATAATACTTACAAACCTGTTTTTCTTATGTCCTTAGGACTTTATTGCTATAGCAAAACATCATTACCTATACCTAGACATGTCTATATTTTTATTTAATACAATTATTGGGATTTGACGAAAGCTGTGTTCATTGAACAATTCACTCATTTAAATTATTACTCAATTTCTCCACAAAACTCAACATGAAAAACCTTCGAAAGCACATCTCAAAAACACTGAAAGTCACCTCTTACTCTTTGTCTGTCAGGATATGCATGAAGTTTTCGGGGATTCTTTCAAACAGCTAACAAATCTGTTCACAACTAAAATTATATTTTAAATGCCAGTGAAAGCAGTGGTTCTCCAAACGAAAGAGAGATATTAAGAGAGAGAATTAAGAGAGAATATTAAGCAGATGTTTAATAATCTCAGTCAAAAAATGACACTGAATACCAGATAACAAAAATTCAGGTTATTAATAAAATCTATTTAAAAATTCAAAGTAAAACAAAGCGTTTGAGTTGCCTGTGTGAATTTAGATGGAAAATATTTAGTATAAATTTTGTTATGTTGAAACAGTTTAGGCACTGACCCTGTAGAAAGACACTAAGTTTGTGAGGTTTGAGTGGCTGACTTTCATCTCTGAAGCACTTTGGTCTCATCTAACCACAGCATGCTGCAAAAGTGCTTGACATTGAGCATATTACATTGTATGACACAGTCTTACAATAATCAGCATTTAATTAACAGTTAAAGCATATAATTTATACAAATAAAGCTCTACATTACCTGAAGAATGAAAATGTTCCAAGCGCAGGGTATTATTTTGGCTGTTCTGTCTATTGGATTATTGTTGGATTAATAGACCTCCTGGGAAAAGTATTGTTAGAACAGAGTTTTCATGACAGGGAAAGGCATGTCAAACACACTCGTTAGTAGAACATATATTAAGAGGCAGTCATTACCAGTAGGTTTTGGATCTGTTGCACCAAAGACAGGAAGGGTGAAGACATTAAAAGAAGAAACACTGCTCATTCCTCAGTTGTACATATAAAGAATGGAGGAGGAATTGAGCAGAGAGTTCTGAAGAGAGTGTAGGCATGCCAGGAAAGATGTTAGAAGAGTAAGCATTCTTCGTTTCAAGGGAAAGCAAATTGTATGAAAGGTGGCTAGCAAGAAGGTAGCCTCAATAGACTGGCTGGAAGTTGAATACAGCACACCTTCAGCTGGCAGATGAGAAGACGGACGTGCTGCAGAAGAGACCTCGGCAGAGCTCGATGCTAGCAGAACTGGAGACAAAACAAAGCTCTGAGCTGAGGTGGCTGGGACTATGGTTAAGGCCATATAATTGTTTATTATTTTTCTTTAAGCTATTGTTTCTAACAGGACAGCGACACATTCAAATCTAAATCACAGTAAAGACGAGGTGTTGCGTGCTATATGCAACATATCATATGAAGTATTCACAAAACTGGAAATAAACCCGATGCAACAAATGGCTCATAACATTTTTACTAGAATTAAATTATTTTTCATCTCTCAAGATAGGATTAATAATGGCAAATTAATTTATATGCTCCCTCTAAACAAGTAGGCAGAGATATGCAGCCAGTATAGTCATGATAATGTCTGACTCACTTGTCTCCAGCGCAATAAATTTAGATGAGGTATCCTCTATGCAAATTGAAAACAGATAGCTGATCCAAAAGCAAGTGATGCTGTAGGAAACAATTTGCAGGGCTGTGTCAGGCCATACTGAGTAATGCTCCTTGTGCTATAAATTAGTATGATATAAAATCCATCTAAATGAAAAGCATTCTCTTCTTGACCTACACGATGAGATACAAGATTATATAAGTGACAGGACAGGTATTAAGTGTTGTAATTGTCCACACTTACTTCATATTAAAAATAAGTGCCAATCAGTGGCAAGGTTAGAATCATGCATTCAGTGAGGGATTTTTTTTTTATATATAGGAATGAAACATTACAAGAAGTAACAAGAGATGAGCTCTGGAAAGTTCAGAGGCTGATCCTGGTAAAGCATGCAGTCTCAGCTGTGTGCACAAATCTGCTGGCTATGCCAAATAAAGTAAGAACATCGCAGGCACAAGCTCTTGTGACCGTTTCTTTAAGTTCCGCTTTCAATGCAACCGAAAAAGTTCTGCGAGAGGGGTCCATCTTTAATATATTAAGCAAACTTTTTTGGTTTTCAAAAGAAAAAACAAACAACAAAAAAAATTTGAAGTCTCAGCTCTGCAGAGCTTCTCTCAGCATACTAATTGCCAAGTGGAAAGTTATTAAAGGAAGCTCTGTACCATCCTACATCCTGACATTATTTAGGTGAGACTGAAGGACACTAATACGTATTAGCTGGCTACAGTCCTTAGACTGGTATATCAAATAAGCAAAGCCAAAATACACTGTCATACCTCTCTTTGTGCCTCCTGCAGTGAGGGTGAGTACAGGAAACAGTAGAGCACCTGAGAGGTCACCTTTCCAGTGTTTTCATATATTCTAGGCATGATCTACACATTGATTAAAGTCCTGCTGCATTACCTGAGTGCTTCTCCTTCCTAAATTACATTTGCATTGCATGAAATGATCAAAACCAGCATGTAGCCCAATAAGGTTCAATGCATGCAAGCGTAAGGAAAGTAGGTATATGTCTACCAGAAGGAGTATAACGGAGAATCTCATTTTTCATACATTAAAAAACCCCAACAATAAGCAAACAACTCAGAAGTCTGATTTTGCATGCATTGAGCAGTTTCTTGTGCTGAGTGGCACCTTACTTGTACAAGACTTATAGATTCTACAGATCTCCCAAGCATGTAAGGCATCACCATTTACCATTGTGAGTACAGCCGCCTGATCCAAGGCAGGAGAATTAGACTGTAATTTTCCAGCTTTGCAAATCTGAACAAGGGCACACAGAGTGTCTAGTGAGAAAGTCAAGGCTAACTTTCAAAGAAAAAAAGGACAGAACCAGCTACTCATTTGGAAACCGAGAAGACTCTCCAGTCACAATAGCATAACTTAAGTCACATCTGAGGAAAATGATCTGGATTCTTTTGCTGCCCCACCTTAACACTAAGTTTATAAGTGGTTTAGATGTGGAAAACAGCTATCAGTTATGCTGGGACAGGAAGACAAAATTGTTTGGGTTGCCCCAAAGTATTACACTTAGATCTAGAATGTCCTGGATTCCAACAGGAACTGAACAAAAGCCAGATTTTTATGTTAAATGTGCAAGTTGTTACCTGCATTGATAAAAACATGTGCTCGTCTCTCCATTCCATTTTAATATTGATAAGCTGGTTGCGGGCACACTGGCATACTGTCTGTCTTGCTCCTTGTACTGAACCACACGTCCTCAAACTGCAGAATCCAGCTAAAAGCTGAAGGCATCACAGCTTCAATGTCACTAAAAGTAATTACGTAAATGTAATTACAAATTATTCTTATGTTACTGCTGTCCATATTATTACAGAAGTGCATTTCACTAAGGTCAGAGTATTAAAATCACATAATAATGAAAATACGACCGGCATTGCAGATATACAAATGGTTGTAGAGGATTTATCTTCCATGAACTTTTCTCCTCCCCTATTGAACCAGTGTAAAGTTTCACCATACACAACTGTATAGAGCAGCATATTTCACAGCTTATTGCTGTTATTATTTCTTGGCTTTACATCTTCTTATATGTATTATATTATTTGAATATATTTTGGACAGCCACCTGGAATCAAAGGGGTTTTAATCAAGCACAGCAACGGAAATCAGCAAGGCATTCCAGCTTTGAAGTGTGAAAACAGTCCCACTCAATTGTGTGCCTGTTCTGTTAACTTTCTGGTCAAGTATTTTGCTCATGTAAAAGTGATATTTGTTCACTTACATGGATAATGCCAGAACAACTTGTGCCTCTGGACTTACATCCTGCAAAATACATACTAAAAAAAAGACTTAAGTCTTAAAAAAATCCTCAGGTCAAATGTAAAAGTGGAAATGTAATTAGTTATGTTAATATATTTCATTATATTTATTTATTTTGATTAATGGATGGACTTTTTTAAAATTTGAAGTAAATGGGTACCTGCAGTTTTGCAACTGAATTATTGCAACATCACAGACCATTCAAAATTAAAACAGAAATAGACTATTAGCTTATCATAGATGATGACTGCCTTTGCCCTAGCTGAAAGATGGGTCAAAACAAAGTCAATAGAGCAAACAGTGAAGAGGGTTTTGATCAAATCCTGAGCAAGGTGTCTTGGATTTGACCCAATTTTATCTAAAAATGTCCTTTAGGACATATAAAATATAAAATGCTTTAATAAAAGATTCCAGCCTTTAACTAGAAGTCAAATGATAATAAAATATACATGGTTTTTAATGTGGAGCTTTTAGCATACACTTTGATTTTTATAAATCACAGATTCTCAGATAGCAGAGCATTGAAAATGAAAACAAGTTCATTGTATGTTGTATCATTATCATATATATTCAATACTAAAAGGATCACAATGTTCCTGGGCTGGCTGAAAAATAAGTACCATCAAAGCAAGCTCTACCAAGTTAAAGCCACTTAGAATAATAGAAATATTAATTACAACACATGTTGTAAAGGGACACCACTAGTTGCATAGCACAGAAATGTGGTCCAGTGGTTCAGAAAATCTAAAACATATTCTTGTAGAACTGACTTTATTCTTTCTTTTTCATGGGGAAACACCAAGGAAAGAGTGCATAGCTGGTACTCAAAAGTCACCAGTGTTTGATATTCAGTAGCAGGTGTCCAATTATAGCCAAATCAATTACTATAGCTCTACGTTAGCGTGTAACATATTCAGGTCTAGCTTACATTAGGCTGTCATCGAGTATATCTTTAAAGTGTTTTGCAGTTGCATGGCACTAATGTTGTACCAAGATGTTTACAAGCACTGAGTAAATTCATATTCATATCACTGGAATTCTGGATTTAGACTGGTGTCATGTGCAATTTATCTGAAACAAATGTGAACTGTGTGGCTGGATAGGATGTGGCTGTGCAATCTTTTTTTTTTCCCACCACCGGTGATAGCACGTGCCTCGTTCTGCTGACAAAGAGCTTACTCTGTTGTTTCCTATCAGGATGTTCGAATCCTCACAGTTTGTTTCATTTGCATTTAGCACTTCTTGAATGTAGGCATTTTATAAAAAGAATAATTCACCTTGCTCTCCTTTAAAAATAAGCAAAAATCCAATTACAACTTTACGGTTAAGAACTTCAGGCTATATCACGTCCTTAGCAAATGTGGAAATGGTGATTTTGCACTCGTACATAAGGCATTAGCTCAGGCACGCAAATGCAGAACCATTACAGACACTCCTATCAAGTAGTTCAATATCATCATACATCTGCTACTCAATATTCTAGTTAAATAGCCTTGGCTCTTTCAGAGTTTTGCACATCTGACTTTGTCATAGCACTTCTCCTAAAATGATTGAAATGGAACCTTAATATATATATAGGAGAAATCAAAAGTTATAGATGCACTGCAAGCCTAGAACTGCCACTTTAGAATTTTAATTTTCGACTTCTTCAATGCAAGATGAAAGCTGTATCTTTTTTCCCTGAGTGTCTCTGTAACATTGTAAGCAATGACAGATACCTGAAGACAGTGACAGCACAGGGTATCATCCTTGACAATTCAACAGATTGGTTGCTCTTCCTACACTGTGAAAATTTCTGCTTAAATGGATTTATTAAAAAAACTGTCTTTATAATCTGAAAAAAAGTCTAGAGGATGCTTTTAATAATCTTGACTTCTACAAACCATAGAGTGACGTAATCCCATTGAAGACATGATCAACATAACAGATTCTATTTACCTCACATTCACAATTAATCTGGTCCCACACTGACATTCCAGTAACTCCTATGAGACTTCTTGGTGAACTTAAATTTCCAGAAAACAAAGCAAAATATGTTACTGACATATCCAAATTAATCTGTAGGTATCCAGAAAAAAAGTTTCAGGGAAGCCTCAGCTATCCTTCAGCATTTTCGATGGAAAACTTTCATGATTATTTGTTATTTTATACTGTATTTATTTTCCCATCTATCCCTGTGTTTGAAAATGTTTGAGACAGCTACTGATCTCAACTGAATATTTGTCAGAAGCTAAATATCAAAGCATAGTATCAAAGAAGTTTGAGCAACAATGTCATTCACATATGCTCATTGGAAGGAAAGATCATTGTGTCTCCAAAACTAGAATGTCTGAAAAAATGTGTGTATGTCAGCATATGCCTATAGCAAACTTTGCGTGATTAACTCCATAGATGGTGATTTTTGTTACTTTAAGGGAACACAAAACAACAACCACAGCAAAAAGGATTTTCATTGACATAATTTGCACAAAATCTTGCCTTTATACTAAACAGTTCCCCACTGTGAACTTTGTACTGATACTTCTTCGTGGGTTGCCAGCTATCAGATTACAGTCAGCAAGAACAAATCAAAGCATTTATTTCCCACCTTGCTGCCCTAACTAATTTTTCAGTCTTCATAAATACCATTAACATCTCATCTGTAATTCAAACCCCAAACCCATCTTTAATGTAAATCTTTCCCTAGTCCTCACATCACCGAGATATTTTGATCTCCCTCCACCTTCCTAAACAAATGTTCTAAAGGGAAGGCTTTCTTGTGCATCCGAACCGATGAAATGAGCACCTTGTTCTTGTATCTAACGTATTTCCATCTTCTCTTGTCAGCCTTGACCTCCTCTATTTTACACCATGGAAATCCACTCAAAATGCTGCACAAAAAGTCAATTTTCCTCATTAACCACATGTACCCTTGTCAGCTCTGTTCTCCTTCAGGGACTTTCTTTTCTCTCTGAATTAAATACAAAGTCATCTTCCTGTATCACCAGTTGCCATGTGCGCTACCAAGGCATCACCCTCTTCTTTTCCCCACCAGTTCTCCATCTGTTGGATGTTCAAAGATCTTACTATAGTCTCCTTTTGAGGTCATCTTTTATAGTTGGAAACACTCGCAAATTTCCTAAAATCACCTATCTTCTTCCTCTGCTCCAAATTTTACCAGAAAGGTGCCAGATTGTGAAGGTTATAAAAATTTTGTTCAAGACAAGGAGCAGATGGGATGCAAATACCGTTTACCATGCCAAATAGTCCTTCCTCATCATTATACGGCCCTATTTATTGTAGGTATCACTAATCCTACCACAAATTTTTGCTTCTTGCTATATGAAGGACTCTTCATTGCACGTTGAATCTTATTCCAGACAATGGACACACAGACAAAAGGCATCTATGCTAGAACAAAAACTACCAAGCTGTAGATAGTTTTCTGCTTCAACTGCCTATAGTGCACTGTGGATTCCCATAATAATTTCAATTTTGAGCTGTTTGTCATTTTAAAATCTTAATGTCACATCAGCCCGTTTTTCTGAACTCCTCTCTCCATGTACTTTTAATTCAAAACAAAAATAAGTCTGCTTACAGACTTCCAGCTGAAAACACACAGAGATGACTATGAATTTCCAATTCTTAGATGGCTGAAAGGGTAACGCGACACCAGCATTTCTGACAACTCACAATAAGCCACTTCAGAGAATTATAAAAATCTCTTTCAGAGAAATTTCCAGTATATTTTCATGAGACCTTCGATTAAGATAGCCCAAGATATTTAAATGACAAATGTATTGAGACCCCGGGCTTTTCCTCATCAATAGTGTTTATTTTCTCTGTTATTCATAGGCTCAAACTTTCTACAGCTTTTGTTGTGTACTTTAAAAGACAGATTCCTTTTTCTTTGGTTTTGTAGTTACAGGTAGTCTCTCAAAAGAAATTCTCAGACAATTCTCACCTCATTTGGAAATGCACAAAAATTCTCCTTCCCCCCCACCACAACTTTACGACACTAAAACTTTTCAAAACTAAAGAATATATTTACTTTCAATAGGCCTCTACTCTCTTTTAACTTAATCTTAATTTTACTTACTCTTTCCTTATTACTTCAGTGTTACCACTATATTTACCACATCCAATTTACCACTCTTCGTCTTCTTCAGCACCTCATGGACTGTTTCTCAGATAAGCGTAAAATGTCAGAGCACTGCAATTTCTCATGCATACTGGAAGCATTTAAATACATAACTTAGTTTGTTGTATGCAATGTTGAGATATCTCTATCAAAACCTGTATTCTCACATTAATAAATGTCTAATGAGATTCAGTTTGCCATTTAGCACCATAATAGTAATCGCTCAAATTGTACTTTGCAGTGGGAAGCTAAAAATGAAAAATGACCCCGAGTAAAAACGTTGATGTTCAGATAATTAACATTTTAGTAGTTCCCGTTTGAAAATGCCCTGTGACACTCTTCTGCAGACTTCCCCAAGAGCTTTATATAGCTTCACTTAAGGGATCATGTAATTAGGCAGGATTTAAAAGGTCCCACTGGCCACTTCAAGCTCTATGTTAGCTTCAAAAAGAGACTGAAGCCATTTACACTGTATTGTTTAGTTTCGTCACTAAGATTTCCTAATATTTAACAGAGGTGCTGGAAATCCAAAGAAGCTTTAAACAACCAGGGAACAATGTAAAGCCAGAAGTGAAAATATTTAAACAGAAGTAAAGAGGATTTCAAATCCATTTTACACAGCTGCATCTGCTGTGACAGTTTATTAAGCTGCAAGGCAAGGGATTTTTTTTTTTTTTTTTTTTCCTTGCTGAAATATTTACCATAAGCTAAACTGAATTGTCACAGTGTCTCAAGTCACTGCTGTGGAAAGCTGAACATTAGCATTCCCAAATGAGAACATTACTTCATTGATTCACTGAGTGAAAGGGTGAGCAAAATCAGATAAAAAATGGAAGCCAATGTGCAGCATGCAGATCCATGGAGGGAACTGAAAATGGGAGAAAAGCTGGAGGGGGCAGGGGGGAAGTAATAGGCTTTGTGCATTGGTGAATAGAAAACAGCTGAGAATTTGCTGGTTTTTGAACAGCTTCCAGGCTGTGATGGTGTACCAAGCAGAACCTGCATGCATTTGAACCTTCCTTTCTGCAGGAGAAGCTGCACAATTTCATGAGGGCTTGGAAAGAGTTATAATATCACTTTGAGGAAGCAACTGCCTTGGTTGAGAGAAGTGATGTGTAAAATGATGATCCGGGGTTTGCTGGCTTTTTCTGAAACCATTAACGTAAAGGTAAGGTAAGATCCTTCAGGTTGTACCATTCACTGGATTTGGTAGAAAAGTAGGAATACAGTGTCCTTCATTTCCCAGCTAGGCTACCACTGGAAACACCACTCAAAACCACCTGCCAACTGCAACAAGCTAGACCTGCTATCATCAAGCCTCCAAGAGAAATCTTTCTTTTAACTAAATCCTTTTTTGTTAAATCCTTGTTAAATTTGCAGTCACGTGAAATAAGAGCGTCACTGGTGCACCTAATACCAAAATAAAGGTTCGGTCATTCAAACTGGACATCTACTTCAGCAGGGCAATCTCAACAGTAAATTAATCATGGCAGCACTCATTTTAATTTTTTTTTTTTTTTGTACATGTGAACAGAGCAGCTATGTGGGGTAAAGCAGAGAAGAGGCTGAGGGGAAAATACACAGAAGCAGGAGGCAAATCCTGACTCCTGCAAACACTTCTGCAGAAGTCAACAGAACTACCTTTGTGAATCTGGCATGCAAGATACGGCCCCTCGCTCTTCTCCCTTGATATTTAGAGAGAAATCATTGCACTGAGTGTGTGCCACACAGTTAGACTCTGGAATAAAAGATATTGACCTTTAAGAGCTCATTCCCCATTGGAGTTACCCATTTGAAATCACACAAGTCATTCTGGCACCTTTGGCCATTCGTGGATATTAACTCTAATCTGAAAAAGTACCAAAATACAGTCTGCAATTAAATGTTCTTTAACGTTCTGTTCTTTTTAAATAAGAAAGAATTTGCACACAATACTGAGTTTTCTTTAAAGTCCTCTGAAAATATTTTCAATGATTTGTTTTATGATTATCTATAGTAAAACAGAGAGAATAAATAATTATGATGTTGCTAGGAAATTTTGACATTAAATATTGCATTAAAAGTCAAAGGTTTCATGACAGGATGTCACATCTCTAAGAAACTATTACATATGGTCTAAGAAAACGAAAAATAAGCTGCATCATGACAACTTGCCTATAGCACTGATTTTGTTATTGCATATCGCATTTCTACAAAATAAGTTGTTCTAGAAGCAAATTAAGCGTAAGTTGCTTTATACTCTCCTTACAATTCTAAGTGCAGGTTCCTCCAGTATTTTCAGGATCTACATCATCACAGGATTTCTTACTGAAGTCTGAGCTGAGCTCTAACTCTAACAATTTCACTTTCTTAACAATACCTTTTCTTTCAGGAAGAGGTTGGAGGAGCTGAAGAATGAGGATCATCAAAAGGAATTTTCTTTTCCAATCAGTTATGACTTTCATGAAACTTATGGATTTAACATCTCCAAGTCTTATCTTCCCTGCTCATGCAACATTTGACATCTCAGGAGTAGCAGATATTGGGCATGTCAGGCTTCAGAATTCAGAATATATTTGAAAATCAAAACTAAATTAATAAAATGAAAGAAAGATATCTTCCAAAAAGAAGATTGCCGTGATTTAGGCTGGCAAGCAACAAACAATGTGAGAAGGCTCATGTGTGAAAAGGAAGGTCTTTGCCTTCTGAAACCAAATAGCAGGGGGACACGGAGTGTCCCTAGAATACAGCACCCATTCCAAAGAAAAATAACTCATTTTCACTCCCAGAGTTGAAAAGCTCTCATGTGGCCCATTTTCACTGAAAACTTCATTCATTTTTCTGTATTTACATAGTAATGGAAAGGATATTCACTGGTCACAAGAGGAAGAACTAAGAAATCATATTCAGTGACAGAGGGTGGAATAATCACCTAATTAAGTCATAACTGTAGGAAATTTGGCAAATTCATGAAATTTGCATGGGTAATAGATCAGTATATTTTCCAGGCCTCTTCTCTGCTGTTTTCATCTGCAATATGCATGCTAAAGGAGGAGGAGAGAGGTGGGAGGAGAAAGTAGAGTGGGAGAGCAAGAGCGATGAAGGTCTGAGTGCTGCATCTGCTTTGCTACTTAAAATAAAAGATTATAACAATTTTTTTTTTAAAGTTTCAACTGGTTAATGTCACATGAAGAATATTTTCATTATATATGTCTGATATTTAAAACTAATATTTTTTATATATACAGTTTTATACCTACACCTATTATAAAAGTGTAGGGGATCCAATGCAATTCTGATACAAAATACCTGAGACTTAAAACTGAGGTACATCAGTGTCATACTCAGCTCATTAACTGAATTTTGTGCACTTGGGAATCCTTATTACAAACCTGACCACATCTACTCCATGCCCTGTCTTTCAAATGCTGAAACAGAAGTTCGTGATGCTGGGGAAAAATGTTTTCCGATCTTCTCCCTCTACATTCTGGGACCCTATTACTCTGTAATGTAACCTTTCTGGTTACTCTATACTATTTTCTGCTCCTCATGGCACTCTCTGGAGTCTGGGAAGCATGTAATTCAGTCTCACTGGGCTTCAGTGAAGGAATAGCCAAATGAATGCTTGAATACCAACCGTTAACCTGCTGGAGAAGCTTTTAAATATCATTCTCATTATTAAAACTCCTGCATTGTCAAGAAATGCAGGAGAAAGTAAAACCAAAAAATTGCTGGAAAGAAGGATTATGAGTGCCCTACACTGAGCTCCCATTAAGAAGCCAACACGGCTTCACCAAGGGCAGATCGTGCCTGACCAACTTGGTGGCCTTTTATGATGGGGTGACAGCATCGGTGGACAAGGGACGAGCAACGGATGTCATCTACCTGGACTTGTGCAAACCTTTTGACACTGTCCCGCACGACATCCTTCTCTCTAAACTGGAGAAGCATGGGTTTGATGGATGGACCACTCGGTGGATAAGGAGCTGGCTGGATGGCCGCACTCAGAGA
>JAAGAY010131319.1:0-92689 GCA_011801015.1 Ardeotis arabs | reverse complement strand
AAACATTCAAGGCCAGGCTGGATTGGGCTCTGAGCGACCTGATCTAGTGGGGGATGTCCCTGCTCCTTGCAGGGGGGTTGGACTAGATGACCTTTGAAGGTCCCTTCCAACCCTAACCATTCTATGATTCTATGATTCTATAAGAAAGTTGTCACAGAAAGCTATGAATGGGACAGGATGAGGAGTAAGGTGCCAAGAAAGAGGTCTCCTCATATCTAAGGAGTTTCTTTTGCATTTAATACAATGCCCTTGACACAGTATGAATTGATAAAACACCACAGTTAATGAAAAGAGTGAGAAGCACTAACATCATCATGCAATAAAATCACCCTGGATACAGAGACACTTTTGGGAAAGAGTCAAGATCTGCAGTCCTCTTCACACCTAATGCACCAGTGAGGTGCACAGAGTGAATTTTCATATATTTACCCTCAGCAATACCACAGAACACCAAATACAGAACTGACCTTGAAATTACCAGGATATTTACCCTGAGTGTAGAAAGGAAGTATCCTTGTAGTAGATTTCCAGTAGCTTTTCACCTCTATAGTACATCCTAATTTCATTTCTTCCATGTTTGTAAATTATCAAACTAGCTAAACTTAAAACCACTATAGCCATGAAAATAATCTGTCAACTTGCAACACAAGTCATTTAACTCAGCTGCTAGTTTTACCAAAGTGTGTTCAGTAAACCAACAAGTTTGGAGAGATCTTTTTTGGCAGCCCTCAGCTTAATCTCTGAGGCCCTTCAGAATGAGCATTCTTACAAATACATGTCCTGCGTTTGCAGCACCTGCATCCAACCAAGAACATCTCCAGCTAGAAAAGAACAGTGCAAACCTTGGCCTTTTCAGTGATGGTTCCTTCATTGAAGAATACTGATACTACAGGGACCACAAAAGTGCATCACAACAGCAGGCTTCAAATAAGTCCTCTAGCATCATTTTCACCTGCTCCGCTTCAAGCTTTTAACCAACTTCAGTTCTTCTTCCAGGCCACAATCCCTGGGTTGCAATTCAAGTAAAGGACATAACAATCCTGTGGAAGGCCTGTGTGTTAAACATACTACTGGGTTCCACTTTGATGGGTTTGTCTTACAGGTGTACAGGCACTGAAGTTTTTATTAAACCTTTCCCCTGTTGTTATTTGAGTTTATGCACGAAGCCACTGTAAAGACATATTTTTAGCCTTGTGAAGTGTTTTCCCCCTCTCCGTTAATTATCAAGTACCTGACTGATTGCTCATGATTGATGACTGATGGGGAGAAGGTTCAGCAGGTGTTAATGGTTTGGTTAATGTGAGTGGCACAGAGGAAGGAAGCAGCCCAGAATTCCATCAAACTACACTTGCTGCTATTGCCTGTAAATAGTTTTCTCCATGGCAGAGTATGCATGAGCTTGTATAATAAACTGAAAATGGAAATGTCTGTAATGTGTTATTACTAAAAAGAGTATTACTAAAGTAGTATGATTATTTCTGATCTTTGCTTATGAAAATAGTTGTTTATTTAAACTTTCAAGTGATGTAGAAGTCATAGTCAAACGAAAAAGAACTTCAAGTGGAATAATCAAATGAAATACTACAAACTGAATTCAGCATCGGCAAAAATATCTTGCAATGTAATCTAAAACCTATCCCCATAACTTCTTACAATTATGAAGAGAAATTCATTTACATGAAAGACTTAAACAACTTTTCAAGTTAGTGATCAATCAGGAAGTCATCTTACCAAGTACAATGACTTCCTCTGAGATGTGGGAAATGCAGCCCGGTTATTTAAATACAATAAAATTAAAGTCCAAACTGATTTCTACTTAACTAAAATGCAGACTCACCTTTCTGATGTCTTCTGCTTTGGTGGTGCTGTCATGGTTATTTTTATAGGTTCATAAGCATTACTTCCCATCCCATGTTGAGTTATCTGCTCTTAGAAGCAGATCCTGAAGGGAGTAGGCTGGTGTTTCTGCCTACGTAACATTTCAGTGAAAGAAATCAGGATACATAAAAAAATCTTCTGGTAAGATTTGGCTTTATGTAATCTCATGTAATCCATTACATGTATGGGATGTACACAATTGAACTGATTAACCCACTTAAAAGAAGTATTGTTGTATATAAGCTTGTAGAGCATGGATATGAAAGAGAGAACCTGATGATTTGTTTCATTTACATATTCTATAATAGTTATATTTTTCTGTTTCCAAAAGGGGAAAAATTCCTAGAAACACCAAAAACCTCAGTCCAACAGAAAATGCATAGAAAGTTCTAAGAATGTGTATGAAAAAATATTAATAAATAAATAAATGTGAAAGAGGGGACATCTTTGGGCTAAATTAATGCTTAAGCATGATTCAAAATGATAGCTAAGATGTCAACATTCTTTCAAAATGACAGGTTTAAAAATGAAAAATGAAAAGGATATAGAGTATATACAGTTACATATAAATACATAGTTCTGAGTATAGCTAGCGTTTTCTATGGAAATAAAAGCTTCTACATTTTTTTATATATATATTAAAAAAACATTTTACAGGTAAATACAAGGATATATGTATTACCCAAAATTATGAAACAAGTCAGAAAATCAAGCTACTTGCATGCCTTAATGATAAAGTGTTTATTTATATTAATTTCTAAATACAGATTACATAAATCTGTATTTGTAAATCAAAATAAGATAGGTTTGATGCAATTAGCTCCTATAAATTACCTAATAAGATGACAACCTCTAAATATCCTGTCACCATTTCATTACAAGCGTCACTCAATTTCACAAAACCCTACTTCAGAACCTCTTGAAGTTTTAGCCAGTTTTCTATTCAAAGGTTGATATGATAAATGAATTCCAAACTCAAAGTTTGAATCCTGTTGATCTAACACTCAGAAAAAGTTTCCCAAATTAAGTACAAACAAAAATTTCTTGTGTTTACAAATGTACAGAAATTGTGTACATGATGGTTATAACGTAGTCTCTTTTAGGTTTTAGAAATGTGAATTTCAACGTATAGAAGCATGAAATATCATATGCTACTTACATCAACAATTGTTTCGAAAATAGTTTTTAGAAAGGATCTCTTGGTTTTTAAAATCAGTTAAGAATTTTAGGTATAAAATTCCTGTCAAGTTCCAATAGGATTTCTACTTCTAAATTCAGTAAGAGCTTTTGTAAAATCCCATCCTCTTCTTTCTACCACATTGGCAAGCCTTTTATGAAACTCTGTTGGTGAAACTGATTCTTTTTGCTCTTGAGACAGAACAATAAAGCCTTCCTAAGCACAAGGAGAACACTTGCTCCTTCTAAAGTCTGAGTTCTTCCATGGGAATAAAACAATTCTAACTTAATAAAATTTATGAAGGCTTTTAGTCTAAGTAGGAACAGCAAGTTAGACATCTATCCTTTACCAGACTCCAGTTTGTTCAAGTTGAATATCTGTGTCAGTGACTTCAAGGAAATTGGTAGATAAAAATAGGGCTTTTTACATTGATTTTTTTTTTTTTTTTTTTAAAAAAAAAGGGCGGGGAGTGGTCCTCATAGCAGCAAAAATAGGAAATTTTAGAGAGATTAATAAGACAGCTTTTGAGTAAGTCAAAGGTTCAAAAACTCAATTTCCTTCCCCTCTGACTCAACTGAACAAATATACCCAAAGCAATATTCTTGTTGCTTTCAGTAGCAACTGAATATAGCTTCAGTACTTGTAACAAAACTCAACAATTCATGTAAAAGAAATACAGAAATGCCAAAAACCCCAGGCATATTAATAGTCTTGGCAAAAAACTTCCTGAGGTCAAGAACTCAAACTACAGTAGAAGCACGGCTGTTTGTGCTGCATCCCAAACAGCTCAGGGCATGCATTGCTGGATTACATTTTTCTCTAAAGAGAAATTTTACAACCTCTTCCTAAAGTGGCAGTCAGAAATTATGATTTCCTGACAGTGATATGCGACCATCACATACAGAGCTTTCTGAAGGCAGTGCTTCTAGTTACTACGTACCACATCAAGAATGGCAGGTTTATAGAGGAAAACAGTGGGAAATACCATACTTAAATATTGTGATACAAACCACAAATTGCTTTTGTTCAGGTTTGAACAAGTGTTTTTTGTACATACTCCAAAGAAAAACAGTCTGCAATGGACATGCATATCTGTAAAATATGTATACACACACATATATAGACACCAGTACATATATCTGGCATGCATAAATCTGTTGTCTCCATTACATCAGTAGGATGTTACTTCCCTAGCTCGTGAGATTCTGTCACGACAACTTCCCCACTTCACCTAGACAAAATTTAAAAAATTATACATATTACATAACATGTATACTGTTAGTCATGTTACATAACATGTTAGTGTTGTTAGTCATTTGTAAGTGGTTGATTACAAAGATAGAAAATCTCTGTAATCAGCCTCTGAAAAATAGCTTTTTTTATTTAAGGATATTCCAAGTACTATGATGGGAGTTTCCATACTTTACTTGCAAAATATCAGTTATATTCCACAAATATTCCATTTGGGGGCTTGAATCTTTGGGAAAATTGGCTGCATGACAACAATCTCCAATAAAAAAAAAATCTAGTCTTATGGATCTGGTACGAATCTTCACTAATGAAAGATGACATTTCTTATGGAATGAAAAAGAATAAATAGAGAGGAAAAAAAGTTACTGTTTCTAAGCTCTAAGGCTATTTTATAGTATTTAATTTATTTTAAAATGCTTATGCTTATTCTTTTGAAAAACAAACAGTTTTTTATAAGGCAAACCTATGCTATTTGATTAATTGACAATGGATTACTAAATGTTTCTGGCAAACACACAATCCAGTATCTGATGCACATTCAGCAAGCCAGTAGTGCATGGCCTTTTTAAGGACATGCAGGGCCCAGGATAAACAGCAATCAAGAGCAGGAGTGCTACTCACAGGAGGTAAATGAGTTATACGTGCTCAGCCTGAAAGACCAAAGCAAAATTGAAGTAAAAAGCTTTGAAGTATCATGAGATGAAAGAAGCCAAACCATTATGTTTAATGGCATAAATAGACGGGGAATAAACAATGAGCAAACTGGACTACACCTAGGATTCTTAAAATTGTCCAAACTGTTTAAGTGAAAGTGACTAAATGACACTGTATTTCCAATGTTATTAGCATAGCCACAATATGCTTAAATACATCAAAAGCATGTGTTTATTTTATGTATTCAGCCTGAAAAATCAGATTTATAAAGCAACATGAATCCAATATAACCTCTGTTTTTTCAGTCTCTCTCCTATTCTTTTGTTTGTTTGTTTCTCTTGAAATTAAGTCTGTAAATAACATTCATTGCTTTTAGATAAATTGAAGAGTTGTTAGATCAAGCAGAAAAGTGGAAAATTGATTAACAAAGCAATGTTATCAACTTCAGATCATCATCATTACCACTTCTGATGACCCCAGTAAGTCTGACATTAGATGTGATCATTAGAGCATCTGTCTGGTCTGCCTAGCATTTAGGAGTTACATTAATCAAGGAACTTGTTAAGGCTAGACTTTAGAATTCTGTCCACCAAAATAATCTCTTAAGATGTTTCTTTCTAGCTCCCATCATTACTGCTTGATTTATGCATCAAAGTATGAGGGGTTTCAGCCCTAATTAATTTTATCCCATCTAACATAACTGCACGTGTTCTCATTACCCACATAAACATCTAATCCCACTAAGCTCCTTACCTTCTTGAGATCTCACAGCAATAATTTCCACCAGCTAATTATATATTGGGTAGAAAAACATTTCCTTTTAATCTCTGTCGCCTCTCTCTATGCAATCATCTCTTAACCTCCCACAGCCCCATAACCAGTCTTCTGCCCCTCAGAAATCCGTTGCTTGGCATTCAGACTCCTGCCAATTCATCTGCTAAGCCTCACTGTCTCCAGCTACTGTTTCTTCTGAATGAGCTCTGACCTCAGCGAGGACATCTAATGCTTTGCTGTTCTAATTCTGTTCACCTCTAACATTTTTTTCAGTATCTAAATCAATTTGCCCTCTGTGTTCCCCAAAGCAATCACATTTTCCATTTCCAGATTTTGTGTCACCATGTGCACCCCTTCAACTGATCATCTTTTCATATGTCTAATATCAGTTGTTACTACATCTCTCATATTAATCCATCCTGCTCAGTCCCCCAGACCAAAATGATTTTGTGACTTCACCCATATATAACATGTTTCTTGAATTCCTTCTCTGAAAACTGATCTTCCCCTACCCAGGCTGTTTGTTTATCCCATAATTTCCTGTGCTTATTGTCTTTTCTTATCTTCACCTAATGAATTTTCAGACAAAATTTTTGACAAGGTATTATATTTGAATAATAAGTTGTGACTGAACCATGAAGAAGAAAAGTAAAGGAAAAACAAAGCTGATACAATGCACAGGGAGCTGCTACTGACCTTACACCAAGACTACCAAAGGAGTGGAAAGCAGAAGCTAGAAGAACTTCCTGCTTAGTGCAGAATGGTTCCAGGAAAGCTTAATCAAGGACAAAGTTTCTAGTTTCTTCCGACTTCCATCCAGTATAAAGTTTCATTTATGTGAGAAAGGAAAAAAAAACAATTCTCACATCACTATGAGTCCAAACCAAACTATACATTGCATGGGTTCAAAATTATTCTGTTAAAACTGCAAATGTCAGGCTAGAGCTCCAGCTGACAAAATCCTTTCCTCTGCCCTTACAGTATCAAGTATACGTCTGACCTCTTTGCCTTCCATAACAGACTTCGTTTTTTAAATTGTCCTCTTTCTCCTTCAAATGATCACTCTTGATAATTAAAACTGAACTAGAGCACTCAGTACACAATACTGGAAAAGAATACGGTTGTGGCAAGAAACAAGATCAAGAAGAAAGAAATAAGATTGAGTGTGACTAACATGTAAGTGATAAAGAGATGCCAAGAACAGTAGAGTATAAAAGAAAGTCCTAAATCATTCTGTCATCCAAGAAAGCAAGTGAAAACAGACAGCTACGGACAGAGAGCAGCACAAACTAACCCCACGTAATTCTCTAGCATTCATTTCTTCAAACTGTTGTGGGCAGAAACCAACCATCGAAGTCTTTATGCGTCATTCATACGCAACTCATTTCTTCTCTATTTTCATTAGGAATTAATTTTAGCTGTTTTTACAGCATACAAGTCTTCTTTTTAAAATAAAGTTCTATATTATACTTCTTAAAAAAAAACAATTTAAAAATTGGCATTACCTCTGGTGGCAAGATGCTAATTTAAAAAAGAAATCTAGTTTCTTCTGTCATCTAATTTATCAGGATGACACATCGTTAGTCATTTTTAAATGACACTTGATTAAAATATCACATTATAGGCACATTTTAATTAAATTATGTGCAAATGGGGCCTATACAAGTAGACCAAAAGCAATGACTATAATCACAGCTATGTTTCCATGTTTCCTTAATACAGACACATTATGCTAGCAAATGTTTTCACACACATCCCTGAAATGCTATTTTTACCCCAACTTTTTACACACACCTTGTGTATGGTATAAAGGTAGCATTAAAAGGCCAAAGTACGGAACCACTCAGCATTGCTGATCCTTGCACCAGATATTGATATTTTATTTTACTTAACTTCAAAATTGAAAGTTCAGATGTGATAACTTTCCCTGTTCAGTACAATGGAACTGACCTTCAAGAAGCATCACATGAGAAAAGGAAATCTGTCATTTTTAGGCAAGAGAATTCAAGCCTTATCCCTTCTGCATTTAACAGATATGATCAGTTGTTCAAACGCAGACTCTAAATTACTCACTAAAAATATCCATGAAAATCATAGTATCATACCTATAGGTAAAATTAAAGCTGTAAAAACAGCCAGTACATGGAGCATCTAGAGAGCATCTAGAGTTATCCTTGTGTATAAAAATTATTTTGTCATGAGCATCTCCAGGACAGGAATTATGGGCCAAATGTAAACACTTTCATTATCAGATGCTATCACATATACAGCAACACTTCTATTATGTATGTAATACACACACACACATATATATATAATTTGATATATATATATAATTTGTGCAGATCGTACCGCAAAAGTTACACTTACATTCCTGATTTTCACCACAATATTCCTGTGGATTCTAAAAGTATCATTTATGACAAATTCCCTAAAAACAGCCTAGACAGCCACTTGAATTTTTATTTCATTTTCTCTTTGCAAAGTAGTATATACAATCTTAAAGGTTTTTTTTCCTACAGCAGAATCTACACTACATTAAGATCATTATAAAGATAAATCATTAATTCAAGCAGTTCTTAACATTCTTTAAAGCAACATAGAAGATTAAAATGCTCTACCCCTCATGATATCAAGTTTTCAGATTTATCGATGCCATAGATGCACAGCCTCTACAAGTCATAGATATATTTGCTGAGGAGAAGAAAACAACCCCTTTCCAGAGCACTGATTTCTTTTTGAGAGGATAAGCCACTTACGACAGAGATGGTTCCTTGTATTTGAAGAAAAACAAAAACTAGCAGCCTATAAAATGAGATTTTAGAATAATTTGCCATAGGCCATCCAAGTAGCCCAGATCATTAACAAAACAGGTCATTAAGCTTTTATGAAAGAAGCTATTACTGAGCTTCCTTGACTGAGTTATTGTCTATGGAATCATATTTTATTCCTCTAGTTTACAGAGCCAAAAGAAAAATTCTTCAAGAAACAGAGATGGGAAAAACTCTGATGCAATCCAAACCCAAAACCAGCCTTAAACTCATTACAGCTCCTCATAATTGTGATAAATAGATTGTGTGTGTCTTTCTTCATGACTAACCTGATTTTTAACTTCCATCAAAACCTATTTTGATCATCCTTCTTATTTTCACTGTTTTCATTTAAAACCTCTTTACGAGGTCTGAACTAAAACCGCACTATTCAGCATACAAAACTCTCAGTCATTAACATAGTGCCCCATCATAAAAAGGATATTATTAGAAAACTCATAAAAACTTTGAATGTTAAGATTGGAGAGGCTAAAATAAACAGATAACAACTACTAGGGATTCTTTTTCTTCCATCTATTTAGCAAGTAAAACACCTCAAAAATATTCCAGATATCTGAAAGACCAAAGGTACATAATTCTGCACAATTATGTTGATGTTGATTTTAGTTTAGCTTCAGCTAAGAATTCCATGCAAAGGTCAAAACATCGTGAAGTGTACCATCAATTACATTCTATAACAAAAATTCTGCAATTTTAGTATTTCTGTGTAGGCCCATCAACATCCACAGCACTAACCACAGAATGTAATACTACTGAATTAAGTAATAGCCAAAGCAGATTAGTTTTTATGGAGCACTTTTAAATTTTTGATGGACTGTACTGATCTTATCTCAGTTAAATCATACTGAAGATGTTAGAGGGCTGTCAGTCATTTGACATGAACATAAATATTGCTACAGCAAGAGACCAACAAGAACTACAGTCCAGTCTTGAAAAAACAATAAATTCTTTTTAAACATAAAGTTAAAACACGGCAGTTTGTAGTAGCTCAGCTTCAAAACAATAAACCATCTGCCTCATTAGATCATCAAGAGCATTCATCCTTTCCTTCCTCTTGGCTAAATATGTTCTTCTCAAACTGTTGAGCTGTAGCCAGGCCCAATTCACCATCCTTTCAAGAGCTGTTCCTCCTCTGAAGAGCTAAGCATCATCAGCTGGCTCTCCCGCTTAACTCTCACCCTCCCCTTGGGGCTGGAATGGAGAATTTCTTCACTAGTTTCATATTCAGGAAGGTGAATACCAGATGTAGAGAGTAGCAGGGGAAAGTGGTGGATACTCTAATTGCCCTGCTTACCTGCCGCTGCCAGAAAACATGCCTCTTCACAAGAAATAAGAAACACTATCAGTGATTCTTTGTCTTGCTAGAGACTAGCGAGCATCTCCCTTCAAGAAACACATCTTTCCAGTCAGGTCAGTCAAAACACTGCTAATACTCCTTTGTGAAAACTTGAAATACAAATATCTCACCTTATAGACAGCAATCTGGATTTTTGTTAGCCAGAAAGATCTGCCACATAATCAAGATCTTACTGCAGAAAAAAAGAGATGGATCAGGCAAATATTTGATATTTGACAGAAAAGTTCAAAATATGTCAGATTTTTTTATTGCAATAGAATGAGCTGATTACACCACAGCACGTGGCCTACAGCAAGAGACAAACAAGTTGTGCAGTGGTAAATTCTATGAACATAAAAGAAATAGCTCAGAGTCTTTATATCAATATCATCAAAACAACAGAAGATATAAGAAAATTACCCATGGCACTAGGATAAAAATATAACAATTACCAAAAGCAGGCAGAAAAGGTTTAGAAGAGAGTTCTGTGGGGAAAAAAATTCTGCAGAGAGCCTTTGGATTTTGTGGAGAACAACCTAATTTCATGTAAATCTCAGAGAATATTTCCAGAAAGAGCTGTAAAAGTCACATGGTCTACACTTTGCCTGACAGCAGACGCTACTTTCCTTGCATGTTCATGACAGATATTTGACTAAGAGCTGTTTAAAAACAGTGATTCCTTCATCTCATTGGACAATCTACACCAGTGCATAATTATCTTTACCAGCAGAAAGTTTAGATTTGTTTTTAGAAGCGTGCCTGCATGCCCAAAATGGATAAAACATGCAATGGGATGACCATTACTCTCAGTGATGAGTGAAGAAAGCAGCTTAAACTAGAAGATTTTGTGGATATATGCAAATACAATGTTTTCTGTTCCTTAAATAACATGATATTGGTAATATAGGCTCAGTTTGTAAACCACCCTAAACCCTATATTCTGAGGAATCACTGCCTGGTTATTCCTATCTAAGCAAAGCATTTGTCAGCAGGATGCAATTCAAAAAGAGGAAAAACATAAGAAAAAAAATAATTAAAACCTGTTGAGCCAAATTTTCTTGTTTAAATCTCAGAAATAACTGCTACCCTACCAGGCTTGGCTTCATAAGCAAATAGAAGAGTGCTTTTAAGGCAAACACAGGAGTCATTAGTAAAACACTGAAGGGACTTGGACTCAGGATAGATCCTGCCCTGCACAATGCACACCTCCAATCTGGCAATGCACCACTCTAACTTCCGAAGTTTTACTTTTTTTAACAAGCAAATCACTGTTTAATCATTTCCCCTAGCTCAGAGTAAGCAATTTATTTCGAAGGATTAATCAAAATAGGGGATGTTATCAGTTATTCTTTGGTCCTTGATCCTCCATCATTTTCCAGTAATACTGGAAATCCTGGTCTCTTTCAAAGATCACAACCACTGCCATTGACTTAGAGTTCTGTGCATGGTCTTTATTCGAAGTGTTTTATCCCAAATATTGCTGGTTTAATCAGAAAATTTACTGAGCTACTTTATTCCAGAAGAGTTCATCTTCCTTCAAACACTCCCTTATCTCCTCCTCCCCATTTATAATAACTATTGTGCCATTTTTTTACTTAGTAGTGCTTTCCTCCTGATAATTCCAGTTCCTTTTTTTCATGACAGTGACAGATACACCCGATAAGTCATAGAAAAGTAAACTTGACAACATTTTCTACTTTCAATTCAATTTCTAATCTGTTTATACATTGACTCTTTTGCTCCAGTTAACAAAAAAAAAAGATCTCTGAGCTCATATCAATTTTAATATTTACAACCTGTCAAAATGACTCACATTCCTCACTGAAGTCTTAGCTCAGGTGTTTCATTGATCAGGTCCCAAATCACTTTCTTTAATATGAGCCTTAAATTAAACTCTTAGAGCTGGCAACATCCCTCACAGAAAGTAACAAAGACATTTTTAGAACAGATAAAAGCAAAAGCAAAATACTTAATTCCTATTTAGCTAAGCGTTGATCAATGACAACACTTTCCTGAAGTTTCAAGAAGCCTTACATAAACAATCAGCTCGTGCTCAGAGGAAATACTGTGACAAGAAGGTCTTTGTTGCTCAGCATCAGTGTCAGGTTCCACCTTCCCTTGTGAGCGTCTGTGCACAGGGGACAGCCCGCTCCATCTGGAGCTCCCCCCAAATGCTCCCAATGGTGAGACCTCAGTGCCACATAGATTCACATAGCCTGTTTACTCTTTCCCACCTCTGTGGTCCCAGTTTGCTGGCAGAAGAGGAAAAGGCAGGTGCAGGTCCCAATCCCTCTCCATAGGAAAAAATCTAAATGGTGACAGGTGAGGCTGCTCAGATTCAGAAATAAAACGTTCCTTCAGAAATCAAGCAACATATTTGGGCGGTGAAAATAAAAAATAATGCAAGTTATTTAAAATAAATAAATAATCTTTCTGCAAGCCCAAGCACTGTAGCAGTTCATTGCCTTCTTGCAGCTTTATTTCTTCTTTCAAACTTTTTAAAGATCCAAGCTGAGGGCTGAACACACAAGACTCTCCAGTCCTGAGGGATTCTGCCAGCCCCGAGAAAAGGGGCCCTGCAGTGCTAAACGTTACATGTGGTTGTGAACTCAGTGTCAATGAGAAATATGAGAAAAATTTGTGATTTTATGTTTCCATTAATCAACTTGCTCCTTACCATCAGCCTTGTTTTATTAACATAACCAGATAAACACACACGTCTCATGAAGTTCAGAAGGAAGGCCAGCCAGCAAAATCTTGAAATTCATCAGGTGAAGTCTTCCATATTGACATGACCTCAGAGGTTTTACAGGATTTTGAGTATCACAGCTGCATTAAATATCCTCACACTCTTAAATCTTATCCTTCAGACAATACAGTTAGGCCAATTTCACATTTAATTTCTCACCTTTATAAAGTTTGACTTTTCCACCTCAGCATACCTTAAATATTGAAGACAGTCTTTGCAATAATAAAATAACTTCTTTCAAGGATATGAGAGATAATTTGATGATCATTCTTTAAAGCAGGAGGTTAAACCTTTTTACTGTGAAGTTGGTGGCATAAATTATATCAATATATAAACCCTCCACAGCAGCTTTAATATCATTTTGTAACACTGACTTCTCCCAGTTGGTCTGAAACTACGATGAGGTAAATCTCAAGGTCAAAATTTGATAGTAGCATCTGTCTATTCTTTCAGTCGTTACCAGAAGGAAGAACCTTCAGTTTGCTTTTTATAGTAGTAATATAAGGGTTAGGCTTAGATTGAGGTTGCATCCAGTAATTTTTGCTTTATTGTGGTAAAATGTATCTTCATGGTGTTAAGAATAATGACTCCCAGTTCCAGACCTTGATGGACGAGGATTCACTTGAGTTTCATATTTAAATTTCATGCTTACGCCACTTTTTTTTCCTCTTTCTACTTTTTTTTTTTCCAATGAGACACAAATATTTGCTTGTTTAGTGGATATAAAACAAGAACAGTGACAAGATCTGTTTTGCAAACACATCTGGGTAAGCGTGCTTTTGCTCCTCTGGGTAATTCTTTCCACAGAGCTACTCACATGAAAAAGCTGTTCGTGTGGGTGTGCAGCGAGTTATCGTTAACACAGGATTTCAAGATCTGGGGACTGAAGAAGTCAGCACCAAGTGGCCTGAGATTTGTAATAAAATGGTGGAAGCTGGTGATACAAAGGCAGAGTAAAGGCAATGCGGATTGATTAATAGATTCCTGAATTTGCAGCTGTTACGGCAGATGCATTTCTTCTGGCTTCCTGCAGTTCTTAATCAAGCTAAGCATCAGCAAGAGGCACATTTGCAAAAGCATCCTAGAAATGTGAATATATAAAATGATGCACTTGTGTTTTTATACATGCCCTGGTAACTATCTTTTAGTAACTAGGGAACTGCATACCCACTCCCTGTATGATTGCCTAGATACTGTTTAGATGTCTCCTGTGGAGATTTGTTGTCTGGTAATACAGATTTTTACCATTTCCCAGAAGCCTTACTGAAAAAACCATAACAATGAAATTATTGTTCTATATCCTCTTGCTGTCACTCTTTTTCCATTTCCCCCACCCCTTGAGCTGTTCGCCTCTATAAAAGAGATAGTTACAAGTTTCAGAAGTGTATAAAAGTGGCCGAAAGTTGAGAACTTCCTTTCCTTACCTTTCTTTGATTGAAAAATATTTGGGTTTTGTGTTTCTAAACTTAAAATTGGAACTGCTCCCTTGATGTGTCTTTTACGACATGTTTCACCCCAGAGCAAACACTTACACTGCCAGGAACAGGGGATTGTAATGGAAATAGTAACAAATCTCTAAACGGCAGCAGTGCTATCAGGCATGATTACAACTGGTTTAGGTTTGAACTGGGAGCTCCCATCTTCAATATATCCATAAACTTTAAAGGTACTGTCACGTTTACAAAGATTGTGAAAGGACAAATGCAAGCTGCAGTGCAAAATAACAGGCAACAATATAGCTGTACTCCTAAAACAGAAGCGGCACATCAAAACCTGATGTAAAAAAGCATCAGTGATAAGTACAAATGAAGCAGCTTTATTAGCACCAGTATGCTCAGCTGTACAAAAACATGGAGCAGCATTTGATCATGAGATATTAAAAATGGATAAAAGGAAGGAAGAAAAGGATAAAAAGGGAAGGTTTGTATTTGCCTTTAGGTGTCACAAATCTTCAAAACTTTTCAGTAGTTTAGCTTTAAGAAAGGGATCTGTATTTTAACACTCTTGAATACTAAAGCATGGTCAGTGTTAGCGGAGAAACTTACCTAAGTGCCATTTTATGCTTTTTGTCAATATTAAGGATTTTTTCAATGTATGTTATCATAGAAGGACCACATATATATATATATATAGTTGTCACGCACACGAGCCCCCAATGTAAGAAGGACATGGACCAGTTGGAGAGGGTCTAGAGGAGGGCCACAAAGATGATAAGAGGGCTGGAGCATCTCTTCTATGAAGACAGGCTGAGAGAGTTGGGGCTGTTCAGCCTGGAGAAGAGGAGGCTCCGGGGAGACCTTGTAATGGTCTTCCAGTACCTCAAGGGGGCCTACAGGAAAGATGAGGAGAGACTGTTCAGTAGCGCCTGCTGTGACAGGACAAGGGGTAATGGTTTCAAAATAGAAGGAGGGAGATTTAGATCAGATATTAGGATTTTTTTTTTTTTTTTATGCTGAAGGTAGTGGAACACTGGCACAGGCTGCCCAGAGAGGTGGTGGATGCCCCATCCCTGGAAACATTCAAGGCTAGGTTGGATGGGGCTCTGAGCAACCTGATCTGGTTGGAGATGTCCCTGCTCCTTACAGGGGGGTTGGACTAGATGGCCTTTAAAGGTCCCTTCCCACCCAAACCATTCTATGAGTCTATTATTCTATAATGAAGCCAAACCTTTGCTTTTATGCACCAAACTCCATACGACTTTAGTCTATGTGACTTGCAGCTACAAAATCTTAGTGAGAGAGAAAAACAAGCAAAACAAAACATACACATTTTTCCTAAACAGCTAAGAATATATAAAATTAAATGTTGGCCCTTAAAATGAGACCACCTTACTGTAGGCTTCAAACTGAAACCAGAACTGACTTCTGAGGTCTGCTTTGTACTCAATAATTAAAAAGGATTCTTACCTTTCATAAATGTTGAATCCATCTCACAACACAAGGCACCTCTTTAGGTGATTTAACATATGAATAAAGTTATTAGAATAATTCAAACACATATTTCTCAGCAATAAAATATTAAAGTGTAGAACAGTATTTCTAGCTACCAACTTTTACTGAAACTTCATCAGTTAAAATATAGATGTAGCAGTGAAATACAATCCTCTCTTCATTCAAAATGCCATTTAAATTCACCTGTTCTGTAAAGCTCATGTCTGCTCACCGACTGGTAGGAATTCACAGCACATTCATTGTCATAATTCACACTAAGTGCAGGGGAAAAAAAAATATAGAGAACTAAAAAGGCCTGCTGTAACCATCATCTTTCAGGATTTTTGAGCAACTTTTGCTGAATATTTAGAAGCTTCAATTCCTGTCTGATTCAGTATACGTGTATGGGAGAGAGCAAAAAGAATAAGGTCACTAATAGGCAGCTGGACAACATCTAAACTAAAAATCTCTTTACATACATTTAATTTTGGTCTCAGAAAACCAGTACTGTTTTGATGACTGTTACCTATTAATGCCATAGAGTCAAGCACACAAATAGCTAGTGTTGTTGCATCAATTTTCACTACCTACTGGTACAGACAATGCCATTAACTAATAAAAAAAAAATTGCACTGCTTTGTTAATGCCAGAAAATTATTTATAGAAAAAATAATAGGTGTGCACAATTACCACACATGTGTATGTATGTATGATACACACAAGTTCATGTGTATGTATGTATGATAGGCACAGGTAACACTAACTGCTTAATTCTTTAATCCCATTGCACTAATAACATTCATCACCAATTCTAGTCAAATTCAAATCACAAGTACCTTACAAAACTAATTTATAGTCTCAAGTGCTGTCTGAAATCCCCCAGTGAATAATCTTTACTGTTCTGGTTAGAGGAAGGTAAAAGACAGATTTTAGTTACATACAGGAACTGCAAAATTATTTCATTTTTCCATTAAGAAAGCATCTTAAAGTTTTTATGATCGAATTTTCATTTGTTTCTATCTTAAAAATGGACTTAGATGAACAAATTACTCCTTTTTAAAGAACTATCAAACGATATTACCATAGAATAAATAAATAAATTATATATCTGCATACAACACAGCATGCACATGTTCCAAGCTCTTTGACACATAAGTTGTGATTTAAATTTTTTGTCGCCCTACCAAAGTGACAGCTCAGGAGATTTCACAGTAACCATTGGACACATCACCTTCTCATCTTCTCCAGGATTGGCAAGGGAATTTACAAAATTATTTATGAGTAGCAAATACTTTTGCTTTTAGCATGCACAAATTTGCACCAAATGTCAGCCGTCTCTTTTTTTTTTTTGAGGGAAAGACACCTTCGGGCTATTTGGCAAAAATCTTCATATCTCTAAGTTGCAGCTCCAATGATGTGAATTAGATACTGTTGCATTACTTAATTGCCAACAGTATAGTTTTCAGGGATGAAAACTATAAATATTTAATAGTATTTATAGAAGTCTAAATATTCAGTATCTACGTGCTGAATGTCACTACATTCCTCCTTGGATTTAGAAGAAAAAGCCTTCATTTTGATCACAAAACCCCAAATAAGTGGATTTCCTGAAAACATTTTCTGCTTTCCTCTGAAGTGGAAGTATGTCTGACTAGTACATGAAGCTTTCCACATACCACAGAGAACTTCTTACAGATGCTCCCCATTCCAGAGTGGTTACATCTACCACTATTCTCGGGAGTCGTTATGATCTGTTTAATAGCTAGAACACAAGAGACAGAAGTGGTGAGAAATGCATGGAGGTGCTGTTGGGATCTCTAGGCTTTTAAGCCTCTCTCCCATTCCAAAATAAAAACAAAATCTTGCTTATTGTTGGTGTTAGAAAAGCCGATTTCTGTTTCAGCAGAGGCTCTCATAGGATCCCATTTCAGGGCGCAGTATTCTGAACTTTACTTTTAAATAAGGTTTAGACTGTCCCACTGTAATAGGGAGGCAATCCCTGACGTGCCCACTCAAGGTTAGAATTTTGAAAATCTTCATTAAAAAATTTGCTGGTTTACCATGCTGATTCATGGTACACTGCCTTTACTAATTAAATTAATAGCTACACTTGCTTACTAAAGAGATTAACTTTGGCATTGCCCTCACTAGACAGGTTAGTTGCTAGGCAGCTCTCACTGGAGGTTTGGAACTACGTTCTTATCTCTGAGGACAAAGGCTGCTATACATCTTTCACTAGGAGAATGAATGCTACACTGCTCTCACTCAGAGCATTCATCTCCATCTTTATATCTCAATTGCTCTCCTTTAATTATTTTAATCACTTGGTGCATTCTACTGTTGCAAGTCTATTTAATCTGGAGTATATTTTGACTTGTATGCAATGGAATTGCTTCCATTTTCCCCTCCCTTGTCAGTTTACAACCTCGAAATTTATTCCAAGTCACATGTGAAAGTCTTGCACACCAAAGCATCCTACATCAGCTGCTGCAGTTATACTCAGTCTGATATTTAAGCCCTTCTCAATATTTTTCTATCCACCGAACTGTTCATTCTCAAATATCTGGTCGTTTACTTTGTTCCTTTTATTCCACACTTCAGTTCATATCTAGGAAGTCGTACCTTTTATTAACAGCCTCATTGTGCCAAACGCCTCGTCAACACCAGCAGCACAGCTCCTATGACTTCGCTGAGGATACGATCTACCCCACCTGCAGCTTGCTGGTGCTTTTCTACCTAGCAGCTGGACCTCCAGGTATCCAAATACAGATGTACTAACTCCCTTCACACTGCCCAGATGATTTCCAAAGAATAAGATGCCAGTGTTGTTTTCCCATTGACAATCTGTCCTTTTTTTCCTAGTGAATAGATACACATACAGCCCACATCCTTGTACCAGATCAAGAGCTGGGGACAATCAGCTCAGCTCCACAGATCTCAGCAAAGCTGAAGACACAGCTCCTCATCTCCAAAACAAACAACCCAAAACTAAGAATGAGTAAAATTCTCAGGTTTAAGCTGCAACCAGATTTCATTGCTAGACTGTGTCACATATTCTTAATAAAATAACACCGAGCTTAAAAGTGGTACCTACATCAACGTTATTCAGAGCATACTTCCAGTGGCTCTACGTGTAAAGTGACATAGTGATGAGGGGAAACAAATTGCAGCTGAAAAATATAATCCTTTCCCCAGTTAACTTCTAAGTTATACAATGACTTATACTACAATTTATTGTTTAACTGATTTGCAAGTTTTGTATAATCATGTCATGCAAATGTACACCAACTTGTGCTTTGCTATTTTGCTTTTTGTCATGCAGCTCGTTTTATTCATCTCTGAGTACTCGGCTATCCTCTAGGTATTACTCAAGTAATATAATTATTCCAGAAAGCACCATTTGACTGGATGGCCCGAGCTCTGGAGAGGCTAAGACAAAAAAAAAAATTGAATAATTAATAAAATATCTCTATAAATTCAAATTCCCTTGTTTAATAAAGAAATAGTACAATTCATATTCTTTGTAAGAAATATGTGAGCATAGTCAAGTTGAAACATTTTTATACACAATTTGCCTACCCTTTTGCCCAGTTGTGAGAATTCTCAAGGTTTCTTGCAGTTACATACAGACAAAAGCTGTCAAGAGCACTGTATCTTTTCCCAAGGATAAACAAGTAATCTCATCCTGCTTGTGGGACAATACAAGTAACAGGAAAGACAATAGAGAAAGTTGGTCAGTTCTGTCTCTGAAAAGCTAAAAATATGGAGATCTTAAGGCTAGGTTGAAACAAAAAAGAAAAGTGATAATATCTTCACAAATTGAAATGAAAAAACTTAGAAAGGAAGACCATAGTGGTGTTGACTTCATAAGAATAACACATCACACTTTTGTTTTTAAACAAAGGTTAAATCATGGTATTAGATGACATCAAGGATTTTAATATTTTTCAGCGTTCAAGGAATTAGGAGGTAAAAAAAATAATAATAATAATCAAACTGACAATTTTTTCTGTAAATATCAAACTGATGACTGCTCAGAGAAAAACATAAGGTAACCATCTTGCTTGAAGGCACCTTTATTTCTTATAATATGTCAGCTTCTTTTGACATTTCATGGAAAAAATACTAAATATTCAAAAATTTGCCTGAAAATTTACCTCTTCTGGGACATCAGTTTGAAGGATAATCTGCTAATGACGCATTAGTTACTGGGAAATATTTGAGACTGACATCCATAATTTATACTGTAAAGTCACATATAAAAATCTGTTTTGGTGAGGTTGGGTTTTTTTAACTCTTTAAAACTCTAACTCTTTAAAAAGTGCTTTAGAAAGATGTGCAAATATGTTACAGAGGAGACCCTACAATTTTAAGACTCAAGGAAAAAGATTGCAATTTCTCTGAATCTCAAGCATCCGGGACAGAAATTCTGAGAATTACACACAAAATAACAAACGGTATGTTCTGCTACTTGAGATAATTAAATATCAGCAAACTTTATGATCTATGGATGACAAACATCTGACTATAGTAGTGATGGTAATTCTAAAATAATCCAGCAATACACAGATTCTGAATAGATTAGTGTGACCTTTAAATTCTCTCCCTTTTTACCAGCTGTTGGTTGTTTTTACATAGGCAAGCATATTCATATCCAGAATTGTGAACTTTCACCTTGGTTATACAACAAAACAGTTTAAAGATATCCAGCTGCTTCAAAATTAATAAAAAGCTGTACAATGGATGACACATAATGAAGGGTTTATAATTCAGTACGGTAGAATTGGTCTAAATTTTTACTTTCAAACAAAACACTTAGAAGAGATAGACAACAGGTTTGCGTATCAACTCTTCATAAGTCTTTTTTTCAAGCAACCCCTTTGACTGCTTATTTCTCCCCAAAAGACTTTTCCCCAGAGCTGACATCTGAGCACAGTGACAAAGCTTGGAAGCCAAAGGAGCTAGAGCTGAAGTCCCTCAAAGAGCACTGAAAGAGACTCCTCAATACTTGATTAAATAAAGGCACTTTGTGACCTGCCTCACTGCTTACTGAGAAACTATAAACTGTCTTAAAATTGAGAAAGCATAAAAAATACTTTTACCAAATAGATTAGATAAGAGGGAACATTAAAATAAATGCTCTGTGGTTTTGGGAATTTGCTGTTTGCTCTATCCCAAAAACTTCTCTCACTGTTATACGAAGCACTTCATAATTTTCAATTTATATCTCTCCCCTCTTTTTTTTTTTTTTTTAATTTGGAACTCTCAAAATGAAAAATGCTATATATTAAAATGAGATCTGACACCAGTGCACAGAAAGTATCATTCCATTTTATACACAGACAGATTTAATTATCACCCAAGCAGATACAAAGGAAGCGCACATATAGTCCTTTCCCAAATCAAAGCTCTTTATAGTACTACCATTCTCAAAATAGTCCCAAATTTCAAAAATCAATTAACTAATTGTTGGCATGTTTTTTGTACCACTTCCACGAATTATGGTAGGAATATATCCCATAAGTTTCTCCTTTAAGAGGAAAAGCAATGATGACAACATCCATGGAGAAAGAGAGGAGGTGTGCAAGAAAGGATTTCAAGTAATATCAGCCAATGTACTTTGTGTGAAGCAAATTAGTTATTGGAGAATTTTTTTTTTTAAAGGAGGTTAGGGCACCAAGATGAAAATGTTGGAAAAATGCAGAGGAGGCACACCCGAGAGAGAGATTTAACATTCAGTAGAATGTTTAAGTCAATAGAAATAGCATCCAAAAATATCCTTCACACATCAACTGACAAAAGAAATAAGTTGTACAATTTGTACTATCTTCAGCACAAAACTCGCACAGATTACTGTGGGTCCACAGGCATGTTATGAGTCTGCCTGCTATGACATCAATGGTGTTGGAGCTTTGTGTGTATTTCTATACAGATATTTAGAGAGTGCTATTTCTGAGTTCATGTGCTGATCTCAGTCTACAAGCTTGAGAAGAGTTATTGCTGATCCTGTTCAAGTCAATGGCAATTAGACAGCCAAGATTTTCTCTCTGTTCTCCCTCTGTCACTTATCTTCACCACAAATCACTGCTGACATCATTCAGATGTTTTAACGGCTATAGATTTTGGAACAGACACAGACCTTAAAATCTGCACTGAGATTAGATGACCATACACTTTTAAGTGCATTATGCAGGACAAGTTTGCTACATCTAACATATCAGAACTGTGTTTTATGCCACTGTCTGAAAGATTGGGCATATGCTATCTTTTTAAGATTATGTATAGAGCTTCATAAATCAAATGTCTGAATGAAACTTTGTTTATTCTCAGCAGTATACATGCAGGTATTTTTGTAATGATATTTTACCAAATGTATCTGAACGTCTTGCTGACACAGTATTTCAAGGGACTCCAGTGAGGCAAACAATGTGACAGTAGAAAGAATGCGAAATATATGTCAGAGCAAATAATTGATGTAGCGGATAATAAAATCTAATGCAAATATAGGTTTTACCAGGGGAGAAGTAGCACAAGAGTACTAGTATCTCAAAATTAGTATGATTCAAAAAGTGTACACAGTCACTACACTATGCCATTCATGGCAAGTAATGAGCCACGATACTGTACTGTGGTATATGAAGACATAATTCAGATTGAATATAATTTTGGAAAAGCTTTTTCTATTTTAATTATTGATGCTCAGAGTGATAATTATATTTGGATCCGTTCTTTATATTTTTTGTCACAATGATTAATCACACAGGACTTGTATCCAGCTCATACCCCAAAACTCTCAAAGCTTTTCCCAGAATTATAGTGAGTAGATCTATCCCAGACAAAAAAAAAAAAAAATACAAGACATACTTCTTCATTATACACTACAGAGGCTACCGATACCATTTGAATCCCAATCTCTACCAGTTATCATCATCATAGTCAGACATCTTAATACGAGCAAAATAAATCTCTAGAAAAGCAGAGAATTTTATAAACAAGCATACTCAATCTGAATTCACAAAAATTCAAATCTCAAGCTCGGCAGTTTAACTACAATGAAAAGTACAGATTAATTTCTATTTTTTGCATAATCATAGACAATATTTTCAATATCTAGTATACTGGGAATTAGTAAAAATAAATACCAGAGAACTTTGGTGTTATCTTGTAATCTCATTCATTTTAGCAAGTGTGAACCAAAAGGATGTTACAGGGGAAGCTAACATTTCTGAAAGACAACCTACTTCGACTGAATGAACAAGAAAATTCATACCCTCAGCAGCAAGGACTTAAACAAATAGTGTCTTTACAGCAAGAGAGACATACTCTATCTACAATGACAAAGAAATTGACAACTTCCTTTTCTGTAATCCATACAAAAACTGCACAAATAACAGTCTCTGCCTAGTAACCAGCCTCCTGCATTTAGCTTGGAAATCATGATACTAAAAACTACTTGACTGTTGAAGAAGAGGATGAACAAAATTCTCCAAACTAGGATTTTGACCAAAATATTTTTAAAAAATTTATTTAAAAAAAAAAAAAAAATCAAATTTTCATTAAACAAACAAAAAAAATCCTCCAGCTCTCAAACACCCACTCCGCCCACTATCCTCTTCCTTTCCCAAAAAGATCACCTTTTAGAATCGTGTTACAATGCACTCCTGGAGTAGTAACTTGTACATCACAACCACCTTGAATCCAGTTCAGGCTACAGAAAATATTTTGCTTTTACTGTTATTTACATTTGCAGTACAACATAATCTAAAAGCCTTCAAAATAATGGGCAACATACAATCTCAAAGGAAACTATCCAAAAGAGATCACAATCTAGATACTGTACAGTGAGGTATGCGACGGTACAGCAATAAAAAAGGGAAAGGAGAATGAATGATAGGTTTCACATCAATCAGATGAACAAATCGCTATATACGCTAGATCTGACACAATTAGCTAATGTAAGTCAACAAAAATATAGTGGGTTTTCACAACAGAACATCTATCTATATTCTTTCACTCAATTTCTGCCATTTAAAAAGTGTTCTTCTAGGTATTTTATTTTTGACCTAACTGCTGCAACATTTTATCTATTAAGAAAAAATCCTGTGTCTTAATAATTTACTAAGTTTAGTAGGTAAGTAAGTGCCAGAGGAATAGCACTCATTCCTGCAGTTATCAGAAGTTATCTTCCTTGAACTCTAAATTACATGCAATCAACAGCAAAACAAGGCTTTGCTTGACTTAAATTTAGAGAGTAAATTGCATTGTTTACTCTGATCCTGACATAAAGTTGTTTTACTCTCAGTTGTTACATGAAATCTGGAAGAAAAGATCACAGATAAGACATTATATTTGGTCTCTACCTCCTATTTTTACAGTAAGGCTTTAAAAGTGATCTTCAAATCTGGATCCAAAAACTTTGAACTTACAGAACTATTTCTCAATATGCCTGGGTCTGAAAGAATAACACCAGCATGCTATTTTTTTTTTCCACCTAGAGGAAATGACTCTCCTTAAAATTTTGTATGAGAATTATTCTTCTCAAATGGAAGCTCCATTATTCATAGAGCTCTAAACAAAACCCTATGTAGAAGAATCCCCCAGTGTCAGTCAGTGGGAATTCTGCAATACTAAAGCACGCAGGATTTTGCACTGAACTTCCCCGCCAATGTATTGTTTTCCCCATGCTCACTGTTTGGTTTTTTTTTTGGTGTTGCTACCAAAATTCTTATTTTAACATATTTTTTCAAAAAATTTGGTTTAGTAACTTAGGTTTAGATAAATAATACTTAAGCCAAGGCAGTTTGTTATAGAAGTTATTTTCAGACAACTAATTTCTCATTAAAATAGCAATAGAAAGGAATTTCACTCCCTTTAATGTTGCAGATGTCACTGAATCTCCCTATTCTAGGAAGCAGGTAAACTATACCTTTAGCAAAATAACAGCTTAACTTTTCTTCCCCAACATTGATTTTTTTTTTCCTGTTGGAATTCCTCTATCTGATGTTATTTCTGACTACTCGACTGCACAGAAAGTTCATTTAAAAATAAATATAAAGTTGAAAAGTCCAATCTAACAATCATAAATGTTAAATTAATTTTATTCCAATGTATACCTTTTTTTTTTATCTCAACACTGAAAAGGAAAAAAAAAACCCTCTAGATTTTCTTACAAGTGAACAAATGTCACAGCTGCTTAGTAGAAACAGCTACTCACATCTTTGCAAACAGTATTTTCTATGCACTTTGTGGACCATTAAGACGATCTAATTTATGAACTGAAATGATCGCTATTCAGAAAGTTCAGTCCCTGTGCTATTTACAGCGCCAGAACACTCAAAGTCAACCAGTGACTGAAGTCTCACAGTAACAACTGACATTTCATTTAACCTTCTTAACTAACACAGTTATCTCTGTGAATCCCTCATGCCATGTTGAAGCAAATCTTCGCCTTGATACCGAAACCTGAGCTTACAAAATGATATGGCTGGCACTTTATGAATGACACCTTTAAGCCATAGAATCTATAGGGAGCATCAAGTGTGCAGCACTAATTTGCAATCAGTGTGCACAGCCTGGTGACAGAGACAGCTAAAACCCACTGCTTTCTTTTGTACTAATATATGTGAAAACAGGGAAAATTATCATAAAAAAAATAAACAGTTCTTTATTGAAAGTTGTAGGCAAAACGTGCTAATACTAGAATTAGTTTGTGATTTTTCCCATCCATAAAACTGAGACCAGAAACTACTTTAATCTTCCTCAGTCCTCTCCAATTTCAAGACAGTATCAAATACTGAGTGCAGGTTTATGAGAGCAGAACAAGGTTGGGCTCCCTGCTTGGGGATCACACTTGCTTCATTGTAATTAAGGAATACTTTGCCCAAGTTCCCCAGGCTAATACAAGTCTAATTGAAGTCAATACTAAATCTAATGTGTTGCCGTATGTGCAATCTAAATTCACATCCTAAGCTCACCTCAAGCAGATGAGGCTGCCGTAGCTGGACCTAACAGAGCTTGCAAGGGGACAGGAACAGGTCACATCCCTTGAGATGTCCAACAACCAGCACCAGCAGACTGCAGTGGAAACTGAAAATAGAAAACGTACAGCATCAGAAGGAGTCAGCCACAGTTAGCAAGTTCAATATGCGCTCCTCTAGAAGAGATGGGTTAATTCAAAGTGTCTGCCTCGGCCTACAGCAATGCCTCTGTGTTAAGCTTTCATTGTCCCCTTCCCCAACAATGAACACCCAAAAACTCCAAATGCCAAGGCCACCCACTTCTGCATCTGGGCTTCTGGAAAGGGAGGGATGAATTCCCTCTAACACACAAACCCCAGTAAATCAAGATTACCAAAGTCCTCCCCATTTTAAAGCAAAAAGACACAAGGGAGGGGAGAAATCGGAGATCAGGAACAAAAAGCACAGAAGTTATGAGTTTAACCCCTCTGTGATTACAGCTGCTTACGGAAGCAGGTCTTTAAGGTTCTTCAGATAGACAGCCGAAAGTGATGGTCAAGGTACAAATCTGCATCTGTTTCAAACCGTCAACCCTAGACTCTAATTCCACTTTAACAGTAGTTTAAACATTAGAAGAGATTGACATCATCACTCTTCAGTAGCCTTAACTTATGTAACTTTCAAAAGAACAGACAGTGAATTTAATTAATTATTAGCCTTTCACCTTGGAGACCTGAGTACAAAGGTAAGAACCTCAAAAGGTAGCTAATCAGACTGGTAGCCTATTTTTGGTCTCCAGTGTGCTCTAATGCCCCTCACACATTCCCTGGACTTCCCTACTTGTTCTTGTTGGGTTCCCCACTCCCTCCATCCAATTTAAAGTGAAAACTCAAGTGGTCAGGAATGTCTGACATCTAATCCTCCTTGTGATGGATGTTCACGGCTGTCAGCAATGTTGGATCAACATCAGTTGTGGAAAATAAAGCTACCAATTAAAGATGACCTTAAGCCCACCCCAGATTTGAACAGTGTTGAACACATGGTTTGGAACCTGAAGTGTGATCCAGACAAGAAACTCAAAGAGCAGCATTATTTTACTAGTAGTCTGTGTCAACCATCTGAAGTTCAACCTGAGGATTTCTTGAACAGAAGACAAGGCAAAGAAGGAGAATTTTCTAAATATAAGATTTGCCTCCTCTATCTTATACATCTCTTTCACAGAACCTGTTACCACGACGTTGGTCAAAGGCCAGGTGAAGTAGCACACAAATTATCTGCAAACATTTCTGTAGTAATGAAGCCTTACAACTAAGTACAGATGTCTTATTTATGCCTCTTCAAATGTGACTGTAGGACCTATGATGACATTGTTAACAGTTTCATGCATTTACTTGAGTAAATAAGAACTTCTCCAAAAATAATACGTGCTTAATTTTTTGCTAAATAATATTTTGTTAAAATTTATTTTGCCTATTTAAAAGCAGTTAAGGAAGTACAAAAGAAAGAGCTGGCCAAGGATGTATTACATGACACAGAGTGAATGGCCAAAGAACATGTGAAATCCAGAAGTTAAGATGCAAACCTGTACATTGCTCAATAGACAACCTATGGTGAATTATTTCACGGAAACCATGGCCAGCTGGCCAGTAAGCCATTGCTATAAAGATGGGATAAATCAACAACAATTACATCCAACAACTTATTCAGGCCAAATGGTCAAGTGTTTGGTCCTATTTACAGTTTGGTCACATTTCCAGAGCATGCCTAAAAATATCTGCAGCTGTCTGTGTTTAATGCTTTCTTTATCTGCTGTTATATTAATTCTCACCTTTTAAAAATGAAAGTAAATAATTAAAAGTTTACTTGTAATGATTATTTCTTCACATAATGAAATAAATCATTTAATGCAAGTATCATATAATTTCTATTCTAAATAGAATTATTTTCTATTTTAAGTTTACTAAAAGTTGACAGGATGATGTTTTTAATTGTTCTGCAGCTTCTGTCAAACATTTTCTAAGTGGCAGTGGCTGTATATGGAGCTACTCTTTCAAGATTATATATTTTCCATGCACAACAACTGCAAAGGAAGTTACAGGGAATTTTTAATAAGTATAAACATCTTCTCTTCAGAGTGTATCAAAATTACTAACTCAGAAACTTACTTAGCATCTTTGTAATACTGTCAATAAAATCACATACCATAATGAATATTTGCAAATCTCATTGCTCTGCCAGAATTTTTAAAATAAATTTTATATATTTAGTTTAGTCTGCCTATTCTTTAGTTCCTAATGCACACACAAATGCACGTTTCACAATAGTTCTAAAGTCTCATGCAAACTTCCCTGAAACGCAAATCTAGTCTTACACAAAAAAAACCCCAAACCTGTCCAGCATCTCTAAGTGTTGGACAATTTGCATGAGAAAATCTAGTCACACTGTTCATTATGAAAATACAGCCAAGAAAATCAAGAGGTTTGTAGGAAGTGACTATTACTGGCAATACTAAGTAGGACTGTACTTAAACAAACGCACATCACCCTCAGACTTAAGAGTTCTTAGCAAAAAAAAAAGAAAAAAAAACAACCAACCAAAACAAACCACCAAAAACCTAAACAAACCAACTTTAAAGTCTTTATCATTACACTATAAAGCCTTGGATCTGGTTATTGAATATCTGTAATGTTTGCTACCTATGCTGGGCATGTGTCATAGTGAGTTCCCAAAGTAACAAACAAAGAGTGACGGTATAAGGAAAAGGAAGGGAGGCAGAGGGAGCAGCAATGAGGGGTGAGACATTTAAGGTGATTTCAGATGTTAATGGGTATGAAGTTTTGGAGGTGTCAGTGTCTCCACTACTTACAAAGAGAACCTAAGGCACACAAAATTAGGCACCTCAAGCAGACGAGTTGAATCCAGCCCTAACTACGCATCCAAACAAAATTCACCAGTCCTTGCCATTGCTTCTCACATGCGTTGGAAATGGCTTGGCTGTTCTTTGGGTTCCCCTCTAAAAACTGCTTTTCCCCAGACCTCACTTTCAAGACACCGCCAGTCTCACCTGGCTTCTATCTAGGGGGATGGAGGCAAAAAGGAAAAAAAAGAAAAGGCATAAAGGTAAAAACCTCTCTACTGTTTTCCAAAATTAATTTTAGAAAACAACTGTGTCAATAATCTAGTAAGAAAAACAAAACAAAAGAGGAACTGAATATTGAGTAACTGCAAAAACAACCAACTATTCCAAACTCCATAGATTTTTTTCATGTGCAGCTTACTTTACCCTTGCTTACTGTACATAATTACATCCCAATGCATATAGCTAGTCTCTTAATAATAGTTCCAGAAGAAGAAGAAAAAGAAAGGGAAGGAAGAACTGTGCTTCTACAAAAACTTTTCTGTTTTCTTAAAGCCACATTTAGGACACATATGTAAAACGACAGCCAAGCTAAATGATCAGCTCCAATAATCTGCTCATTTAAATCCACAAAACATATTGACAAAAGCTATTACTGGATAGGTCATTCAGTTCACAGGACCTTTAAACCCCATTGAAAATTTCAGAGGGAAAGAAAAAAAAAAACCATCAAAGTCTTTGTATTTAGTATACAGACCTTTTTGCCAATTCAAGTTTAAGACCTTTTTAAAAATGCACTGTCAGCAGCATAGCTTTTAAAGGTAAAATGAGGCCTTTAAAGCAGGTATCCCACTGTGCTTTCTGCCACTGTGCTGCCTGTGGAGTGTAAAAAACAAGTGCAAAGATGGGACTGAAAGTCTCAAACACCCTCTTACAATGGCTTTCATCTTCTCTTCCAAATCTGTAACCTTCAAAGACAGAAAGAAATGAAGTTAATGTGTTTACAGGTAGGCTGGAACCTGCTAGGTTCTTAAAGAAAACTCACAAAAGGCACAAACATCCACTGGAATCTCATTATGTTATTTAAAGGGACACTTTCATGGTGGGCAGCCCTCCAGTTTGACCTCTCTTTTTAATTCCATCTGTTTGAAAAGTTCAGGCACTTTCTCTGGTTCCTTTAATGATTTGTCACTTCTCTCTCTAAAAACAAAAACAATTAAAAATGACACTGATATTTGATAACACCAGAAGGAAGCCAGTCTATGACAAGTTACGCTTACCCTTCATCTTTTGCAGGGAAAATACTGAAAATTCAGCTGAGAAAATATCTGTCACCTTGCATGTTTATCAATATAGTCTTTTATAAATGCCAAATAAGCAACCAGGAAAAAAAAAAGCCAGTGGTCCAGAACTCATGAGTAACTCTGAAACAAGTCAATATGCACAAACGGTACAAGGCAACACACTTTGTGAAGATAATGACTGTAGACATAATCTTTCTGCACACCTTGAAAAGAGTCAAACAAATGACCATTAGACTCTGAATGGCTGCAAATAATACAAAGTGTACAGTAGTCTGGCAAGTTTCTTTAAAAACCACTGCAGAAATAAAAAAGGGGCAGTAACAAGAACAAAGCTTCAGAAACAAATATAATTACATGTTATCATATATCCCACTGAATGTGATGTACAAACATGTTTAAATAAATGGCTATAAAATTATTTTACTATCTGCTTTTTAAGTTTTATTTTTCTATTTGAGGGTATAAAATCTATAAAGTAACTTTTTTTTAATCTTCTCTGATTTTTTCATTGCTTAATCTTCAATAAGAAAGTTTACTTAATTCTGGATTTTTCAATTTCTTTATAGAATCTCAACAGAACGGTTCTGATCAGCAACAGTTAAACAGAAGTTTATTTGCCATAACTCTACTGTGTTAAATCTCACATTCTGGCAATATTAAAAGCCACAAGTGTCTTACTGTCTTAAATAATGCACCAGACTTTTCAGTAGAAATATTGACTTTTATCTAATCTAGAAGCAGAAAGGACAAAGGTAAGACATCTGCGTAACAGAAAACATTTATGTGGGAAGTTGATATATCCTCTGTTTCATACTTCATGCAATGTAGCTCCTCACGAACCCTTTCTAATTCTTGCCAAAAAGTATCCATTTTCTACACTTCATTTTATCTATGACTATTGGAGCAACAGATAATGGCTAGATAATAATGCCAGAATGGTTCAGAATAACATATCCAACCCCGTTTTACCTAGCAATATACAAAAGTACCACAATATGTCACTTGCGGCTGAAATTAGAGATTGTAGTTTGCAGAACATCTAACATGCTTTTGGGTAACAGAACCGGAGCCACGTGGTATCTACAAAGAAAATTTATGAGAAATCATACCTTTCCACCACTCTAGTTGTTACTGTTTCTAAGTCCCCATTTATCCTCATAAAATCATGATCTCGCTATACACTAATTCTTCTTTCCAATCCTGCATTGTCCCTAAGAAATGCAGCTAAACGCGTGCCCATCAGCACATGTAAATTCATTCACATATATGTGCAGTCAATCATATTAGTGGACTTGGAGCATTTCCATCTAATGTGCACAGAAGTGATCACACAAAGAAAACTTTGCTTTGCTTTTGTTCTGGCTATTTGGATCCACTCCTGACTAATACTTACGGCAGTGTAGGTCCTCTCTAAGTTTGTTCTAATTAATGGACTGTTATGAGTCTGAAGCTTGAAACTGCACTGATCTGGCTTTCAAACATTCCTGTCACAGCAATCCCTCATCTCTAACTGGTACACAGACTTAGGTACACCCAGTTGCAACAGAAGGGATTGTGGCAGTAAATCTCCAAGTGCTCAATGGTGTGCAGTACCACTGCACAAGCACAGATGAAAACACGGGAGCAGCTACAAATCAGCGCAACAACTCTGCAGCTAGAAAGAGGGTAGCAAACACGTAAGTATTAAGCATAAGACTTGACAGGTCTGCATTTGTCTATTACAAACAAAAATCTATGCAACTATATGTGAAAGCTCTCGCAATCTCCAGTACTACGAGTGCTTTACCAGTGAGGTGGATAAAAAGGTCCTGTAATGTTCTTGTAAAAAAAGTGGCAGCGTTTGCATGTGTTTGTCCTTGAGGATCTGTAACAATTTAGACATACATGTATGAATATACATATATACACCTATATATATATATTTTAACTAGCTATTAAACAAGACTGCTTTCTATAGCAATAATTTCTGCACTTGGATTGAAAGCAATACAAACTTCAAAACTCCTGTTGAGTTCATGGGGCCATGATTTCACCCCTGGGACTTCCTAAAATGCATTTTGCTGCTAGTAGAAACCATTAAATCTACTGACTACATATGTATATTGTCTTATTATTCAGTCCCAGTATTCTGCTGTGCATTATAAACCCTGCAGTATCAGTCAGAAATGGTTACAGAGCAACCACAGCAACATACAAATAAAATATGAAAGGAGAAATATTGTTATTTTAATTTTTATATTAAAGTGAAATTAACTTGAATGTCATTCAGGTTTATAGGTTAATAAAATACAAGAGAAATTAATTACTAGCAGAAATAAATATTTATAATGCAAGCACTATGACAACAACAAATGCAAAAGCCTTCGTGGAAGTGCTTGCCCTAAAGGGCGAGAGATATGCCAACCTAATAACTTCACCAGGGGTTATGAAAAATTTGCACATTGCCTGACAGCCTAAGGTAAAGTCTTATGGTAGCTCTTCAAGTGGATAAAAGGGAAAATGGAATGCATGGCAAAGAGGTACCGTTTATCTAAATCAATGGAGACATTTCCTACTGCATTGACCTTCACTGCATCTTGAGGAGTATAAAAAGCTCTAAGGAACATTTTAAAAACACCCAGGGGTTTTCTTTATCTAAGTTTTCTCCCTGATCAAATAAACCAGAACTCTTTATTATAGATATTTCCCATATTTCAAGTTAATGTACATTTCTCTGCAGCACAATCACCTAAATAATCTTAACACTTCATGAGAACCCTCACAGTCTCCCAGAAATGTCATATTCCTCCCTCGATGAACATCCCTCAGAACGATAGCTTGGCAATGTCCCTTTCCACTGACACTAACTGAAATTATTACCCTGAAGCTGACCAGGACCAAGCAATGAAATGGAAGAACTGATGTTTAACATCAACTCAAGTACTAAAGAGTGTAAAACCGTGAGTGTGCGCAAACTGATATTGTGTATGTGATACAGTTCACCTGCATCTGTCCTCTTAGCGACAGAAGGGTCGTTTCTGTTACCAAAGACAGCAGAGTGAATTATTCACTCCTAACTCTTTCCTTGTGAAGACTCAGAAGCCAATCAGGCAACAGTAACATTGGCAGCTAAGCCTATTAGCAGAACTTCAGTGAGCCACAAAGGGAATGTTTTTGAGCCCATATGCCACTTTAGCACAACTGAATCACTGTCCATTCAATTAATCCCTATTTACAGAAGTGTTCACGAGCGGAGAGCAATATGCAGATATGAAATATGAAGATATATTGCACTTACAATCTTTATACAGCCTTCCTCTCTCTACTTTTTAATATTGGTCCTTGTGATCTAGGTTTTCACAACAGTAGAAAATGGTAAAAGCAAGTACTGCACAGAAACTCTAATAGTATATCACCCATAGTACTCTTTTTATCTGTAGTAGTACTTAAAGAACTTTACCAAATTAGCAAGGCTTAAGTAAATAAGACAATGATAAACCCCTTTATCCTTATTCCCACTTAATGGCAACATACAGCACTGTGATAAGCAGTGGCTCCTGACTACGAGGTATATTCATTTCTAAAAATTAGCTTCAGTCTCTGCATTCTGTCCAGTAATACAATGCAGTTTCACTGGGAAACATTTGTCAGATGAAATACAGAATAAAGAAAACAAAAGGTTGAATTTAAGTAATTTCTTTATGTTTTCTCTCTCTTTTTGTTTAATCACTCCTCACTTCTGCCATTATAACATTGTTTGCATCTGAATTCAAGTCTTTCCATACTTCCTCTTACTTTCTTCATAAGCTCTAATTTTTACCTAAACATCTAGTTCCATTTCCTATATATTTTTCCAAATTTCTCAACAAATATATATTTGATTTTAAGCAGAAAATGGCCAAAAGTCTAAAAGTAAATTAACACCTTTCATATAAATAACACACTCAGGTGTGTAAAGCCTTTCACTTAATACCATGGGAGTAATATTATATAAAAAGTAAATTTTATCAAGTATGGACACGTGAATTCCAAGCTCTTTATATTCTTTTCATATATAAATTATCAAAATCACATGCATGCTTTACAATTTCAGGTTCAATAAATCTGAGTTTATCAGTTTCTGCATACCATTACTAACTTCTGCACCATGTAATACTTATTTTAGTTCTGTGTAGTTTTTCTTCACTATTTGGCCATTTTTCCTTATTACACTTCCAAAGCAGCAGATTTATTTCTGAAAAGTATAAAAAACACATGTTTTTCTGCTTAATAAGTAAACTGCAGAGAGCAATTATAATCATCACTCAGATTATTCCATAAAGCCTGACAACAGCAGCACAATAAATGCAGTTATCCACCACAATCTTTGAAAGTCATTGATCAGAGTATTGGAAATACATTGCCTTAAGGTTTGTCATGGGAATTCACGTTTTATATCCACAACTAACAAAGCAGATGCTTTTAAAATTCAGGGTAAGGAACTGTGTCTTGCCTGCCTATTTCATTGAGTGCTCTGCATCTTGTCTTTAAATCCAACACAAAGAGGAGCTCTTGGGTTTTATCCTCTCCTCTTCTCAAAATTAATGAGAGTCATATAAAGCATCTGACACCGGTAATCGTTCCTTTATATTTAAAATATATGTAGCTAGAACAAATGTATGACTCACTTGGCCACACTCCTTAGCTGTGCTACCGTACCTGAACGGCTCTGCGGCACTCCACCTTTTGTACATATTGCATGCTTTAAAGCTGTCTAGTGCAATAGATAAATCTAGGCAATCACGTCTTTCGTAATGATTTCTCCTGACATTCTCAATTACATTTTGGAGAGCCTTGAGTACAACATTTCCAGCAGTTCCCTCAACCGATAGCATAAATTTTGTTAAACTGCAGAGCGCTGTGCAAGATCTATTTGCTGTTAACTCTGGCTCCACCATCAAAAGCACGAAGTGAAATTGCATCAGATTTCACCAGCAGTAATTAATTTGTTATTTTGAAGGGAATAGTAAGAGCCAAGCTACAAACAAAGATTAAATTCATATATAAGAATGGCACAGAAACATTTCTTTAAATTTCCTATAAATTAGTGTGGAGCACAAGCCATCATATAAGGCAGCCAGAAAGTATTATTAGGGGGGCCTCAATAATGTTTTTGGCAACAGAGTGGAAGTTAAAGAAGGTATGAAAGCCATGCTCTGAAACATCACCTAAAAGAAGGTAAATTCCTACATACACAGACACTTCTTACATACTATGGGGAAAGCTGGATTACTAGGGTGATGGGAAGTTAGCGGATTTTAATCTTTGCGTGTAAAAGCTGATATATTTTGAAAACTTAAAAAAAAAATGGCTCTACTTTTTTGGGAGTGGGGGCAGAAGTGGAGGATGGAGGTGTGGGGTTTTCTTTTTCTAAACTATTTCCATCTTTTATAACTCTACTAGAAAAAGTAGCCAAAACCACTACTCCTAAGAGTGCTTCAATGGGATAACGTGTAATACTGTTTCTACTACAGCTGAGAAAAACAACACCTGTATCTTAGTAGTTCTGAAGAGACAGAGTTGTGAGTTGGATTTCTAGAAAAGAAATTTCTGTCCAATTTGCTCCCCACAAGAGACTGGGAGTATAAGGGAAGGAGTGATGCAATTTTTTTAAAAAGGATCAAAACATAAAATAGACTACAGACAAATAGGAAACTATACTGATTAGATTATTTTCTACTTTAGTCAAAACAAAAAGACTGGTGAGTAATGGCAGGTATATAAACTGAGTTTTACAGAGAAAACAGTATAGAAACATGTCATTCTGAGCAACAAAATATATGACTGGTGCAAGGAAAAAAAATTAACATTTAATGAAGAAAAAGTCTTCAAAAAAAAAGATTGATAGATAGCTGGTCTGATATTCTCTACAATCTTGATTTTTCACTAAATTCCCAATTTATATGAAGTCTCATTTTGATAAGTATTTTCAGTTCCATGCAAAACCAGTCTAAGCTAAACAGCCAGAGGAAAAAAAAAAAAAATAATAGAACTCTATACCCATATTAAAATGTCCTAGTGCCAACAACTCCAAATTAAGTCATTCTCTGAGCACTCGCTGTGCAGTATTAGAAACAAGATGTCTTGCGACAGAAAGATCAAAGGCTTGGTTTTGAAAGTTGAGCCTGAAATCCTTTTGCTCGGGTGTTCCCAAATATAAAGGAGGATAATAGCATGTCCCTCCCACAAATAAGCACTGGGATGATACAGGCATCTATTGAGAGGTACTTGCATAACAAAGTGATAAGCAGTCTATTTTTTATTACGAAAATAAACCACACTTTAGTCCATAAAATAAACAGATAGAGTTCTACATTCCATTTATACTGAAGATATTTTTGAACAACCATGGTCCCAGCGCATTTTAAAGCACTTTATGTACAATCAACCACAAAGGCACAGAGCCCATACACTGCCTTGAAATAGCACCTTTCTGATGCAAACGATCTGTAGGTGCACTAAGTACTACTGCATGAGAGAAGGGTGAGAAAGGTTACTAAAAAGGGGATCAGCAAGTGGAGTTTCTTTTAGCATGTGGGTGTAATTAAATCCAACACAAATTACAGAAGCAGCTCTTACAAGTCTATGGATTGTTGATTAAACTTATTTTCAAAGTGGCGCTCATAAGCAGATTTCTCCGATCCTTTTTCAAATCTAGCATTTTTTTCCCTTTTCTGTACTTAAATTCTTTTCATTTCTCACCTTCCACAGCTTATCCTCATTTCCCACTTATTAAATCCATTCTATATTCTCTCTTCTGCCTCCCACTTCTGTTTAGCAGCTGTCATAAACCCTAAATTACCCACAGTTTTGCTCTCTGCCTTTCCCTTAGACTCATCTTTTTCTTGAGAATTGTAACTCATATTTAAACTCATTTGCGGGATGTCAGCAGCTTCTCAAGGCTGTCCCTAATTTTTCTCCAGCACTACATTCCAGTAAACATAATATTTCATCCAATGGAAGACCTGTTTATGTACAAGATAAAGTATTTGCCAGTCTAGTAGGGACACTGTAGCTGCAGGACATGCAATTTCCTCCCCATTGCAAACAGCTTGGACCTTCTAGCATGAAACCAACAAAAGTCATTGTTTCATGATAGGACTGTGGCGGTGATCTTAAATAGAGTTTTATTGAATATGGTGACAAATTGTCCACAGAGCATGGCCTGGGCTGCAGGAACAGAGCACTTTCTATGTTCTGCTGAGTTGTTCCTTCCAGAGGCAGCAACTCATGTCAGTGATAAACAAGAAGTCGGTGCAGATTCAGCACTGTTGGAGGCCAGCAAACTGCAAGCTGCAGTGGCAATGACAGTAAGTGAACTTAAAATTAGATACTTAATACTTTTTAAAATGGAAGATGTGAGAAAAAAGGAAAGTTATAAAGCATTGTAACTGGATTTTTTAAAGTTGTAAAACTTTTTCAATGCCCATATTTGAGGAAATTTCTCCCGCAAGCGTTACTCACTTTCTAATAATATATGTTAACAACTATAATTTCTACCTTCAATAGCAGCAAATTACAACTCATTTCTTCTTATTTGTTCTCTAAAGAGCACTTAGATAAAAATAATTGTAGCACTCTTCCTTGAAAAGTTTGGGTATAGGGCCTAATTGATATAGATTTGCCTTAGAAATGAATGTGCTTTCACTGTGATAATACTGTTTTAACTGTGTTTGTCTCAGACCATAAGCATGACAACTTTTTGGACAGAGTTATATATTGTCCCATTCTTCTGCAGCTTTAGAAAAAAAAGAAACAGCCATTGAAAGAAAAGAAAAATTTTAGGACAATCATGCCCAGGTTCATTTGCTTAAATTCCATAATCAATACTTACATTATAGTTCAGCTGTATATTATCATTGATAACATGATCATCACTCATGGAATTTGACTGTTTGTGTTGTCCCACCTGTTTGAGAATACCTGCAAATAATACGTTTGTATTATTTGTATGTTTTCACAAGCAAAGGCAATTTAGGAAAGACAAGTCCATAACAATCCCCCCAGTCTTGTCTAGATTTCATCGTTTTCTCTTCTTTTCCTCACTGAGCAAAACACAAATTTTAGTCAAGAGATGACTCTCTAAACATAGACCTAAAAAATTATAAAGGAAATATTGTCTCAATTACACTTCTGTATCATTTCTTTACAAACAGATTAGAAATAGCTATCATACAGAAAATATTTCAGTGTGGAGTACTTGGAAAGAATGGGCAATATTATCTGTATCAAGCCCAGAAAGCAATTACTTCAGAAAGGAAATAAGGGAGACTATGCATAATAAAAGATCCCAGCACAATACGGTAGCCAAGACTTTATTTGAATGCATAAGGGACCATGTGGAAGAGAAGAGAGGTAGCGTTGCCTCTGTAGCTGGTATATACATTGCTATACCAAGACAATACCACACATTGGGTCCTGTTTGATTACCTACAATTCAGAAAAGATGTTGAAAACTTGAAAAAGATTCAGAAAGGAACTCGAAGAATGGCTCATAATCTGCCTTCACCGAGGCACTTCATCACCTCAATCCATAATCACCTCTTATAATGAAGGTTTATGGTATAACTTTATCACAAGCAATAAGGATCTAACAAGCAGAGATTTCTGATAGCAGAAGGCACTTTAATCTAACAGGTAGTTATATCAAAATCCAATGGCTAGAAGCAGACAGTTAGACAAGTCCAGAACAAGAGGTGCACACCTCTAATATTGAGAGGGAATACCAGAACAACTTTTCCAGGAGCATACCTAATTCTCTGCAATTCATAGACTCCAAACTGATTCCAAATGTCACAAATTTACACTGTGAGGTATAAGTTTGCTACAGAAACAACTGCTTAAATTGCCACAGAATGCAATTATGCAGAGATTGGACTACGAAGGTGGTCAAATAATGTAGAAAGTCAAAATAGATTCCTCCTTTTAAATCTACCAGTTGCTCCTATGTACTGTCTATAAAATGCAAATATTATTCTTTGCTGTGGAAGAATTTAAGGTCTACTTGTATAGCAAAATCAGAAAGCTGCAGAACATTCCCTATGCAAATAGTGTGCTAAGTCCAATAAATACAGTAAGTATGACTATTTCTTATGAGCTTAAGAAAGGAAACTGTTGTGAAGTCTACACTGCACTGTTTTCAGCAGTCTTTGTATATTGATTGTAGTTGGCCAAATTAAATTAGTACATACCTGTGGGAATCTCTGAGATTTCTCAACGCAGGGGGATTGCCTACTTGTGGTAACGTCCTAAACGTTGTTTCCATTACCTTAGGACCACCTTGCTCTGCCAGACAAAATACCATTTACTCCTGTCAAATCAATTAGTCTACTTTTGTTTTCAGAACCTATAAGGGTTAACACTGTCTATACTGAAGCTCTTGTAGTCACACATTATTATCTCTGTGTATTTGTACACCATCTAGCAGAGCAAGGCTTTCACCTTAAGTAGATATCACTCCTAAAACACAAATAAAAAGAGAGCAACTAAAATGAAAATATCAAAGCCAGATTCTTCCTACTTGTTTTAAATATCACCTGCTGCTGATCTGGATTTTGTAAACCACTTAGTATTTGCTAACATTCTTACAAGAGACCAAGAAATTCAAATACTATAGTTCTTAAGTACCCCAAACATCATGGACTTGTTAGCTGCATTATAAGAAAATACTGCAAAGCTTACTTGTATAAACTCATGACCTACAATCTTCATTTTCAATTCAACACAAAACACAAATAGGACTGATTTTTATTCTTAAGAAACTGAGAGCTAAATATATTTATCTGCCAGAAGGCCACTGTGGTTATCCATTTCCAATCCAGAATCACGTTCTACTGAAAAACTGAAAATCCCTCAAAATCGCAGACTATAGTGAAAATGCAGTAAAGCCCATCACTGTAGAAGACAAAATAGGCATCACTTTAATGAAAGTCTAGTATCAACTCAGTGAATGCGTTACTTCCTACAAGAGTTTACATTTTTGTGTCCCTTTTCCAGCTTTCAAAGATGCAGAAGGAACTACAGATCCCAGACCACACCCAGCTAAACATCCCTGTTCCGAGCTCCTCAGACATGCTGGAGAACTTCCAGGAGCTAGGAAAAGAGAGACATAGATCTCAGAAGTACAGCAGTCATCTTTTACAACTTGGGCTTATGCACACCACCGCCAGACATAATAAATCCAGATAAAAGAGAGTCTGAGATAACCTACATAAAGAACCGTTCATTGAACTCATCTAATCTATACCAGAGCCAACGAGCATGTAAGCAGGCTATGAAGCATGAACTCTACAACTGCCTTGTTAAGTGTGGGCAAGCTCTCAGATGAATGGAAGTAGGGTACGATTTTTGCTCAAGTCTTAACATCACATTGCCTGGTATTGGATTTCGAATGCTTTGGACTCTTTATCTTTATGAATTTTTTATAAATGTTACTTAATATGCAAGCGCTAGGAGATTGTACATTAACTGGAGAAAGTGTAATTTATAGGAGATACGAGCAATTTTCCTATACTCAGCCTAACTGAAATAGAGAGCTAGCCTTTTATCGTATGGCTGATTCTCAGCCATCATGTAACACAGATCTCTTTACCCAACAAAATTACACGCTTTCACCATCAGCACCCTATCCACTCCTGGCAGTTTTCTTGGCTCCTTAGGTTTTTTTTTTGTGTGTGCTCTCTCACTGCAAAGCCCTCTTGCAATGAAAGCAAGATAATATTCTTCATCTTACATTGCTTCACTGGGCAGCCAGTTACTGAATGACAGATGTAAGAGCAGAGAAAAACAGAAGAGGCCTACAGGGTTGTGCAAAGGTAACATTTGTTTTTCCTCTGCAGGAAGGAAACCATCTCTTCTGCTGTTCCCCTTGTGCTCCGCTCTGTAGTCACTCTTCTAGCCGCTACACAGCACACTTTTGTGTTTTCACATTTACGAGACTCAAATTTCATTGTGGCAGAGTATGAAAACATATGTTGCTCCTTGTTTTGAATCTATCCTTCTCAAATAATGTAGGATCAAGATGACTGAGGACCATCAGAGGGGGGAAAAAAAGTAAAGAGAAAACTAAGTCTAGAGTTAAGAATATGAAAAATCAAGTAAATAATGAGCAGATCAAAGGATTAACATAGACTCATATGAGGAAATAACTCTTGAAAGAATACCCACTCACCTTTCGAATCTCCTGCTACGGCCTTTCTAGAGTGAAGAAAAAAAAAATGCCCTTATTGCAAATTTTCCACTCTGCTTTGTCCTCTGGATAAGCCACATTTCTTCTAGGGAGTAGATAGAAACATAGTGTGGAGAATTCTAATTTCCCACTAGTTTCGACAGGAGGTTATAGGCCTTGGGCCTTCGTAGCACAATGTGCTGCAAAGCAGCCAGGCTAATCATGGAGGAGCGAGGGGAGTAAAGAAGATTCCTCCCTTCTAGGCCACCGACGGATGCAGCATGGATGCAAGCAGACTTACAAAGGCAAGAAAATGTAAGTGCATGTTGTGATCTATTCCTCATGTAGGCCATTCTCTCAGATTCCCACTGGAAAGTACTACTATTACCAGAATCATATAACAAATAAGAGACAATTATTACCAACAGAGTCAAAGGAGCTTATGGCACAGTATTATTCAGGACTGGTGTTTGTATCTACAAGAAACATTGCGTTTGTTATAGGCCAATTTTTGATCTTACATGTTTCATTACTCAGGCTTGAATAAAGACCTAGGTGTTTAGGTTAGTTGGGTTTTTTGAAAAAGGTAAAATGCACAGAAAACACTTACCTTTTTTCAGTAGGAAAGTTAGAGAAGTTAGACAAGCTTGAGAAGTTTTGCTATTATTGTGTTGAAATACAGAATAAAAATCTAGGTTTTCCCCATTTATTTAAAAGAATTGAAGCTCATATGTGTTGTTAAATACTGAGTGTCCACTAACACCCAAAAGTGGATTAAGGAGGATTTAATTAGGCTCTTACTATAAGAACAATCTCCTGGTTTTGTTTAGATGAAATATTCAACAGGAAATAAGTTAGGCCACACCACTCACCCTAGCAGTTTTGAGAAAGCTTTGAAACACAAAATGACAACTCTTCCCTACAAAACTACTCACCAAATGTGACTAAGAGTGTAAAAATCACTTATGGTCAGGATATATTGTGACCAAAGAATAGCATTGCCTTTGAGTTACTTTTCGCTAGTTCTGAAAAGATTTGGTGCTAATCTCAACTAACTCCAATGACTGAATTATCCTTCGCTCCTCAGCCTCCTGACAAAAATCTGATTGGTGATGCTCACATACTTGAGGGCAGCAATGAGATCTCTCTATAGCTGATCTGTTAATAGTTATCCAACTCCCACTGAGTTCTTGCAGTATTCCTACAGGATTGCTATTTCTCAGTTTCTCTTCCCTTAAAAGCTCCAGTTGTATTCTCCAGCACAATCCTTAATCTGCACATCTCCAGAATTAAAATGGGAAGCAGAATAGGTCACCTATTCACGACTATTTAAAGCTTGTCAATCTCTCTCTCATAAACCTGCCTAATTTTCTTGCATGCATTTTATTTTAATGGAATATTATCTATCAAACCATACTTGTATAGTATTTTTTTTATTGCCTTTGTTAAAGGAACTTGGGAATTTAACTTTTCCTTTCTTTTAATTACATCTAAATTTTTCATCCGTCATTCATCATCATCTCAGTCTGTTTTTCTTTTGTGAAAAGTGATTGTATAAAAAAACTTGCAACAATACAATCCCGCAGGCTTGAATTTTACTTGCATAGAATTATTGATAAGAACAGTATAACATGTCCTTCTGATGAAACATGTTTTTTCAGAAACCGTGCTTATTCATTTATTAGTAATGATAAAAACTGCCAGGAGCTGTATTTCTTATGCCTCTGTGTAAAGAACGAACTGCCTCAAGGCTAAACATCTCCTGCAAAATGTCTTCCCCTCTGGAAAGTGGTAACATCTTTATGCTAATGATTAAAAATATTCTCTGGATCTATTCTTACATTTCTGGGAAGAAAAACGTCTTTTTTTTCCTCTCTTTGCACATCATCATACTTCATTCATAAAGAGGATGCCTGTAATAAATCAACTATACTATAAATCACACCAATGCATAATATTTCAGAATAATTTCTAGGAAATCAATGGAAGAGTTCACTGTATAAGGTAAAATGTGTCAAAGTGTACCTATATGATGGCAGTATGGAACAAGAAGCCAGAATGGAGTCAAAGAATTACAGTTCAACTGTTCTTAGCTGCATTGTTGCCTTCAACAGATCCAAGACACAGCAGCAAATTCGACCCTTTGTCAAATATGTAATGTGAATTCATACCTAACCTCTCCAATTTGTGCACCCAAGAGCCCAAAGATTCCCCACATCAAAGTCAATGTTGCTACTGGCTCACATACTCATGAAGATGCTTTGGATTATGATGGACAAACCATCGTAAAGATGGTTTGTCTGGACTCCTGTTACATTGCAACGGATACCTCCCCAGAACTGCACAGATTCCCATTTATCATCATAACATGTTTTTTCATCTGCAGTTGACAGCAGAAGAGCAAAATGTAATTATCATCACTATACTGAGATCAAATCAAATAGCCTGTTTTGCTCATATCAAAGTCAATATTACTTCATTTTTTTGCATAAAACAGTTCTTATAACAAGTTCTAACAAACTCACCACACAATCTATCTGCTCAGAGTGGAAAGCACCACGTACTGGATGTCACTTTCTGTACCACTACTTGATAGCAACTACAATAGTTCTAAATAGAATAGATTTACATCTGCAATGCAGAGCCGAAGGAATTGGCACATCTGCCTGCAGTTTTTGCTAGGGTGTTGAATGAGTGATATGGTTAACTATTACATACAAGGATTACATAAGATACTCCAGAAAATACCTTAAAAATGAATCCCTGATAAGGCTGTTGGCCAATTGCAAAACACACACTTAATCTGAGTACATTAAGGGCTTCTCCCAACAATCAAGTAAATTAATAGAAAAATACTTCCTTGTAGAAAGAACTCATTTATAGAGCTAACATTGCATGTTACAGAATACAAACGTGTTTTCTGCTGTTATCAAAACTCATTAGATAAACAAAAGCTGGAGTCAAATCATCCAGTCCTAGTGAATCAGTGTTCTCCGACAGAGCTCTGTCCTCTCTGGAACTTTCTGACCAGGTCTAATTACACTTACCTGCTTTGCAAAGGTCTTTTGAGAGTTACAGGTGAAAAGTGCAATATTAGAGCTATCTATTATTGTTATTCAAACCTATCAACCTTTTCTCTGAAGGCTGTGAGAAAAGAAAGAGAAGTTTAGCTATTAAGAACACAATACATTCATGCACCTAGGGAAAAAATGAATTTAGTTATGACCTCACATACTGCGACCATAATCTGAACTTGAACAGATGAAGGGAAAGATGATCCAACAACTAAAGTGATTCACCAATAAACTGCGTGTCTTAATTAAGACTTCTCAATCTATTGCCGGTTTCCTGGATGCCCTCATTCAGCTCACTCAACTACAGCAGCCTGTCTCACATGACATGGCCTGCAAGAGGGTCTCCAAGTTGGTTAACTCTTCCCACTGTGGTACCTAACGGCCTGACCAGCTCTGACAGCCATGCTGCCATCCCAGCAGCCTGCACAGAACTGGCTCTGCTTCTCTGCACCCACAGTATTAACAGGCAGCCCTACTCCACTTCCCAGAAATACTAACGCTAGTACCTAACTATTTTTCTGGTAATAACTGTCAATTAGAAGACCTCTATATTAAAATTGTGTTCTATTCTCTGTTTGTAAAGTAAGGGCAGCACAATAGTGAAAGTATCTATTTTCTCATCGTTTACTCACACACATCTCAAACATGTCCTGTTTCTTAGCTCATCTTCTTGAATTGAGTTATACTTCTGCCACCATTATGATCTCTTAATAAAAGGTTCCTTTAGGGAAGGTGGAGTAGTTCTCCTAACTGACGACATCTGTCACTTTGAAGAGTCAAGGGCAAAGATGCTGTTAGAAGATCTGATCCAGCAAACGCCTGTACAAGAGACACTAAATTGCAGTAGCTTTTTTTTTTTATTTCTTAATGTTTAAGCACCTACTTATTCCTTAAGGCTGCATATTCCTTCTGTATTGTGTATCTTTTATGTGCAATCAACCAAATCTATTTCATTCTTTATCTATTCAGTAGGTAAAGCATTATCATTTCAAAAAAAATTACAATTGTAATATTCATTGTTTGTTTACAAAATTTTTATTCTATGGGACACCAAACTTGGCTGTATTCTGGTATCTAAATAAATATACACATACCAAAACTATTGCATTGTTTATACTCAAAAGAACAAGAAAATCAGGTTAGAGTATTCATTTTAAATAGAGAGATCTTGTTTACTGCTCTTTTGTACATTCTATTATGCCCTAGAACTATCCAATACCTTCCAAGAACATATTTTTTGTAGACTTTGATGGAGTTATATTCTCTTGGGTTTTTTTTCTCTGAGATACTGAACAGAAGCCAACAAGTCACCCTAAACTGTTGAAATTTAATATTACCTGAAGTGCTGTACTGTGTAAAGCTTGGCAGAAGCAACCATTTAGCAGATTTTAAGTCTGGTATCTTGGCCAAAATCCAATAAGGTTCGTAATTACCAGGCCTTCAAAAACACATTTGTTACAATACAGAAACAAGGTAGGTTAATGAATGTTTCAGAGAAGCTAGGCTTAGCTCGACACCAGATCTCTAGATTTTCTCACTCCAGTTTCAGCTCCATATCAAACCATATACCAAATCAAACCATCAACACGTAAGAAGTTCCCTACACTGATATTTCAGAGTTTGCCTCTGAGACAAGGAAGCCGTGTATTTTGATCCTCCATCACGAGCATGGAAGAAAGTATATCAAACCTCACAATTCCGGTCATACACTTTCATCTTGACCAAAAGCTGAATTTCTCAAAAATATATGCAGAGAGAAAGAGCCGCCTAAATGACACAAAAAAAACCCCTTCAAAACAAAAACCAGACAAAAAATGCCAAACAAAAACCCAAAAATCACAACCCAAAAAACTAAATCCCACAAAACACAGTCCTAGATCATCAATTTTACTGCTCCACTTACCACTCTTCTCTAGCAGCGGGGCCTGGAAAAGCCCAAGATGAGGAAAGTCTTGCCAAACAGCCAGTGCAATGCTTCTGTCTGGGCTATACAATCAAACTTCCAAAAATCCACAGGCTCAGGTCACACACATCTCCCTGCTGTAGGACAGAACTTTACCATTAGACAACTCCATCTGCAACTGTCTGCTTTCCAGTTACCTGGTGCAAAACCAGAACCTCTAGAGCATCCTTCACAACGTGAAGAATGTTTAAAATGTACTGGAAGTAAATGAAGACAAATTCTATTATAGGGCAGTTTAAAACTGAAGTACCCACTTCGTAACACAAAGTCTATGAGACTGCAGTCTTAAATATTGATTCTGTATTCACTGTCATTGACAGAAGCAATTCTGCTTTTGCTGAATGTAATAAATATGACTTTGAACAGAATAAGGCCCTTTCAGCAAGAAAATTTACATCTATCTGTTTATAAGCCTAAAATTAAAACCGCCAGAATTGAAAAAAAAGAAAAAAATAACCAAGGGGGTTTTCAAAAATTTAAAACTCTATCATGCATAAATGGAGCTCATCAGAGAAAGTAATTTCCCTGCAGAAAACACTCCATCTTTTGTTTTATGTAAGTTAGCAACATGAATATTTTATTCTTAGTGAAACTGCCATTACCCTTTTGTATTTCATAGCTTTTCTTGGTACCTCAAATAAATAGGCCCCCCTTTTTTTTTTTCTTTCTTTGCTGTTCAAGCCTATTGCAATTACAAATTTTAGCACAGCCCAGTAGATATTAGAGTGTGGAATTTGGCATTAGAAGCAACTATACCCTTTGTCTCAAACATCCCTTCTAGAAAGTAGACAGGAAGAAAAGTGCATAAAGGACAAACCACTGCACAGAAGGTAATTATTCTCAAGATATCCATCATCATTTGAAAGGCACATCGACTATTATTGTCTTCAGGTAGTTTAGGTTTTTCTCAAAACTGTTTTCAACCTGGCCAAAATTTTACAATTAGAGAGAAGGTAGTAAAAACACCTACATTGTATATCCACACTAGAACAATAGCCTAAATGAATACTGAACTGAATTTGTCACTGAGATGTATTTCAACTCCAGGATGAGAATAATGAAAACAACCCGTACAGTGGATAACGTATTGCATTGCTAGGAGCTGTTGCACAAAACTGTGAGCAAAATAGGCTGCACAAGAATGCAGATCCTGTACAAAATTGTATTTTAAATGAGCTTCATCTCAAGAAGCTTAAAAGTAACTTTTTCGATCAAGCTTAAAATTTGGAGGAGATAGACTATTTGACCTACATGCAGTTCCATTATGATTGTAAATTCTGTTCTTTGAGAGCAATTTTACTTTTAATTTTGTCTGAGTGATTGATTTTCTCACTCAGCATTGTTGGGTTTTTCCCAGCCATTTTTATAGAAATTTTTTAAGGTTGAACATTGCCAGAAAATAGTTGCATTATGTATCAGATCTTCCACCTAAAAACCTAAAACTTTCTTCTTCAAATGTAATCTTCCACGTGGACTTTTTGAACTGCAGAGAGCGAGCAGGGATAGGTCACCAATGGTACGTCAATAGGACATATTTAACACAAGGCTAGCATGCCTCTGAACAACCTGGGTGTCTGAGTAGCAGAGGGCAGCACTTTTTGAAGGCATGAGTTCCAGGCAGCAATACTAAAACAACACTGCCCCTAGCTAATTAGCTCTGCCAATCCAGATTAAATTATGCAGGCTTAAAGTCAAGCTGACAGATACATAATGTTTCCATTGCCAAAGCTGAAGTGCTAACTCCTGGACCTACATACAGTGTTTACATTGCACAGGATACGCAAGCCATGCCATTCACTCTGTTGTACGTAGAGGCCCAATTACTGAGGAAAGCAAGGACTGAATTTACACTGGCTGAAGTTGACCTAATTTGAATCATGCTGCAAGGCAGACCACCAGCATGCTTTGTCAAACGACCATGCAGAAGGAGCGTACAAGGTAAAAAAAGGTTCAAATTTCAATACCATAAGCCAGCACCAAAAAAAAGCTTTGCCACCCTAGTCAAAAATCAGGGGTACGTTTGTGCTCCAGAACATCTAAGTCTAACCATGCAAGGAGGAAAAGATCAGCCACTGTCCAATAGAAGTCATCCAGTAACAGGAAGCATTGTGCGCAAAAAAATCGCTCTTCTGCGATGACTGGTGAAGGCTCAACTTTCTCTACTGCTAAAGTTCAGAAAACTTTGAGACATGATACGTTTGAAACTATTTTTCATTTCAGCTATCTGCTTTTTGTCTTCATTCGCTCTCAAAAAAAAGTAATTAAGGTTTTTTCCAAATTTTTTATTATGAGAGTAAGAAAGTGCATAGGTAAGGACTCAAAATCCTTACAATAAAGACACAAGGACAAGGGTGCCCCATGTTTAGAAAGCTTAAAAAATTGTCTCAAAGACAGGCATCAATATTTGTTTCCTATTCTACTGCTAAAGGTCTACAAAGACAAGAAACTTGTAATTTGAGATTACTGCCAAACAAGAACAGCAAGATGTCATCTTTTAACTAAGCAATTAGCTCAGCAAGTGGTGTAACAGGGAGAGTTTGTCAATGTATAAAACGGGAATTTTAAAACTTAGTTGGGTGGGAGAGTATGGGGCATACTAGAGAATTTTACTTCAGTATTCAGTTTAACTATTGCAGAATCATAAACTAAGTTCATAAAACTGCTTAGTTTTACAGTAGTTTACATGCTAGTTATTACCCATCCCTGGGAATCCTTCTCAGCACTAAGAAATTATTTCCCGATCCTGTAATTTAGCTCCATCTTTGGTGTTGTGGTCAACATATTTGACCCACTTCGTAAATTATTGCTACATTTTTACTTTAATTTGCTATTGAAATTGATCGCATGCTTTATTTTACCTTATGAGGTGCTAACTCATTACGTATAAAAATATGCTGTTATATCTCAAATTATATTCCATATGGACCTAAAAATCATTACAGATAGTGATGGATATTTGCTAGCAAGCCTCATGTGTCTTCAAATTTCCTCTCTCCATCTACTCCAATTTATCTTTAATTCTTTCGGTGTCCTTAACCTCATTAAGGACATTAGTAGCTAGAGGAATTGTGAAATTTACTTCATGAGAAATGGTAGTAGTGCTACAGAAATGCCTAATAACCCCTCATTTAAAATTTTCAAAAGAAAGTCATCAAGAAAATACACCACAAAACAGCTGCCTCTTCCTCTAAAAAAGTTTTTATATAAAAAGAATTAGAACTGAGGGAGGTCACTCTTATGAAAGATGCTGAGGATACTGCAGAATCTAAATCCTGAATGATGATGACAAAAGCTACAGCTGATGACATTTATAAATTAATTAGTAAATGTTATGTAGAACAAGAAGTTTGAATTCCTTTAGATAGTCTGAACTTTCTAGCAGTCCTCAGGGTCTTCTGTGTTTCAAAAACCACAAATGCTTTTAGGTCAACTGTCTTCCCACTCTGCAGTGGGAGTTGAATTGGGACCACAAACCTAATTTTCTAATTGCAGACAGAGGGAAAAAAGAAATATTGCATTCATTTTCTTGGAAATATTAGAAGGAATCTCTTTTCAATTTAAGATCCTAGACAGAAAAACAATATCCAGCCCAACATCAATTGTGGCTGAAGTTGCCTTTATATAGGGCAAATTATCAGTGAGTACAAACTTTGATACAGCAGTGCTTTTGGACAGAGAGGATTTTCTAGTTCCTTCCTGCTCCGATTTCTTCATTGGATCGTCCTTTAATAATACAGTCATAAATCAGGGCTATTTCCTCTATTGTAATGTAAAACATAAAAAAGAATGGCATAACTCATACATAGAATCTTGTGCTGACACTCAAATCTGTCACTGAAAGCAACAGACTTCAACTTTGTTACAAAATGGTTACTCACCTTGTCCATTAAACTATATTTCAAAAACAGATTAATTTTATTATCAGGTTCACATTGCTTTATTCTCTTTACCTGTTATGACATCGCATTTAACAACAAATATTTCATACAACCTTTTAACTATGTTATTCTGAATGCAAACACTGGACAGACAAGAAGCTAATGCAAGGAAACAATTTTCATAAGGAATTGGATTATTTCCTAATTGCTTATTACATATGTATTCTCTTGCCAGAACTCAAGATTTAAAATTCCACCTTCTTCAAAGCTTTAACGTTATTTGGATCTCTGAAGCATTTATATTTAATTTCACAGCAGTGTCACAATTTAAGTGGTATATTTTCATATCTGAAGCAGCCAATTGTTGATTTATTTTCTTTCAGGCAAAATGCAAATAATCTCTTAAGAGGTTTGCTCACATTCCTTGTGTTTGAGTTAATGTATTTGCAGTGAATAAATTAAAAGACGTCCAAAAATGACTTTTTAAGGCCCTCTTGAATTTAAAAACTCTATTCAGTTTTTAAAAAGTTATTTGGAATTTTTCCTATGAGAAATAACTGGAAATGAATTCATTAGTGACCTCGGACCATCTCCAGTATAGGGGCATGCCAACAGCCAGCTTCGAGGGTGGGGAAACGAGTGGTCTACGTGACCTAGCACCTCTTTGAGCTCTCCACTACAAGTCCATTCTTGGCTGTGGAGACATCCTGTAAGTCATACTTTCAAAGTACCTCAGGGCTAACTGCTCCATGGAGCAGTACAGAAAGGACAAAGACATCAGCCGTTCTCTTGTCAGAGCATTTACCTTGCACTCTGCATTTTAAAAGCTTCTCTTTAAATCTATGGCTTCTCTTCACCCTTTGGTGCGGTCAGAGGCTGCTATGACCGAAGCATGAAAGCTTGAGATGGCAGACTTCAGAGACGTAGATACCAACCTTAGCTCAGTACTGTCCAGCAGCAAAGAGAGGAAGCAATCAGTCTAGGTCCTCACAGGATCAAGTAAGCAGATTTCTTTGCAGAGATGTCGATTCCAAATTCAGTTCCCAAGTCATCCAGACTGTCCTACAATGGAAGAAACTACAGCTCCTGCTTGGTCCACAATTTCTCATTTCCATAGAAAGGAAAACTAGTCACATGGAGAGAAGTTAGACAAATATTTCAAATATTTCATTTTTTTTCTGCACTGTCAGCTCTGAAAAAAAACCAACATTGAAATAACCCACACACACACTTGAAGATCAATTCTGTTCTCATTGGAATCAATTAAATTTTGGCAATTATGTTAAAATAAGCAGGATGGAGTCTTAAAGCACAAATGCTGTAATGAACACCCGGTATTACAGAGATAAATAGTCTTCAGATTTCAAATCACCTTAAATCAAATTGATCCCCAGTAATTTTTTTCTAGTTTAAAAAGCCTGTTAACTCTGTGTCTAACAGATCCAATTGGTCTTTGAATCTATATTTACCCAATTAGCTTTTCATTTTAATTTTAGACTCAATTAATTCACTTTATGAAAAATGTTAGTGTTTTCCCAGCTTTCATCCAAGAAGATAATTTCTTTTATGCAAGTTATTTTCTATTTGGAAATGTAATCATCTTTAAAAAAAAGAAAGATTAATGTTTGAGGGCCCAGCCTGATGAATTTTTACTTAGAGGAAGTAGCAAAGATTATTACAGAAACTATGCAAATTATTTGTTAGAGGTTTTGTTTTTTTCCCCAAGTGAAAAGCATTATTATTTTGTATAACATTTTCTAATGAAGTCAAGATTTAGCTTCTCTGCAATTTATTGCAGATCATTGTTAACTTTACAACTTTGACCTTCAATTTTCATGAACGTTGAAACCGTACTCTGAAAATCAAGTTACACTTCGGAGTTCACTGACCAAGCAGATTGTATCAGAAAAACTTAGGCTTATGTCTTCGCTAGAATAGACTAAATAAGAGAGTCTGGGCAAAGCTAATTCATTTATAAATGAATAATCAAGGATGAATGATTGCATTTTTTGCTCAACTCTTCCTTTGATCTTTATTATAAATAAGAAAGTATCTTAATAATTCCTTAAGAATCACACAAGTGAAAAACAATTCTTCAATACTCAGTGGTATAAAAATATATTGGCTAAAATAGACTCTAATTTCTTTATTTTTCTTAGTCAATTTTCTTTCAATTTCTTTTGTTACATAAGAAAAACCCTTATTCTTGAAAAAATTCGCTACCTTAGTTAACCAATGACCAGCTTGGAAATACAGATTCAAAATTATAAACTTCAGTAATGCTCTTTTTTGCTCTACTTCTTTCAGACAGGTAGATACATTTGTCTGCCTTTTAATCACATGTGGCAGTATTTAATTTTTTCAGGACAATACATTAAGTATAGCCATAAAAATTCATAGAATCAGAATGGTTAGAGTTGGAAGGGACTTTCCCTCTGCATGGAGCAGGGACATCCCCCACTAGATCAGGTTGCTCAGAGCCTCATCCAGCCTGGCCTTGAATGTTTCCAGGGATGGGGCATCCACCACCTCTCTGGGCAACCTGTTCCAGTGATCTACAACTCTCATGGTGAAAAATTTCTTCCTAATGTCCAATCTAAATCTACCCCCCTCTATTTTAAAACCATTACCCCTTGTCCTATCACATCAGGCCCTACTGAACAGTCTCTCCCCATCTTTCTTGTAGACCCCCTTGAGGTACTGGAAGACTGCTATCAGGTCTCCCCGGAGCATCCTCTTCTCCAGGCTGAACAGCCCCAACTCTCTTAGCGTGTCCTCATAGGAAAGGTGCTCCAGCCCTCCTATCATCTTTGTGGCCCTCCTCTGGACCCTCACCAACTGGTCCATGTCCATGTCCTTATTCAATGTCCTATATTTAATATTGGACCCAGCCATTGGAATCAATTAAATTTTGGAAATGTTTATTTTGACAAAGGAATCTATAAGGACAAATGAAATTTCAGTAAAAAGTTAATCTTATAAAGTCCTCCCTTTTCATTTGGTGCATCTCAATATACAATAGAGAAGCAGAGAATTGTTAAGTCAGACAAAATTCACAGCACATAAACTCAGTTAAAACAAGTTCCACCCACAAAAAAAAAAAAAAAAAATATGAAGGAAGGGATACCAAGAGCTGAGGAAAAGATTTTTAATTTTGTTCATATTCCTTTTATCAATAAACTCTTGTTAGCTCAGTGCAACATAAAATATCAACACTTTATCTATCAAGTCCTATATATCTATCAAGTTTTAAAATATCTATCAAGGTCCTATCAAGTAAGACCTTGTCTAGTGATCTCCAGTACTTCTGGATCAAGTTTGTTAGCAGTCCAGCATATCCAACTATCACATTTTCCTTATCTTGTCTCTAACATACCAAGATCAAGGATAGAAGGGGAATGTCCCTCTTTGGAAACTGAATACCAGCATTCAAAAGACACTAGACCTGTCATTAAATGAAGAATAGTGGCTTTGCTTCAAGCAACATATAACAGACTTACCATGCAGTTTTATCCATGTGTTCAGCAATTTAAAGGTATTACCAAAATTTGACTGACTGTGCACAATGAGTGTACGGTAATTCCAATGTCTGGTGGGACTCCTAAGAGTATCAGGCATTGGTAAATATTTCCAATCTATTAATCCAAGCTTTACCTCTAATAACCCTATTCTATGGGTTTGTTTTGCCTTTGCTATTTCAAATACATTTTTATTTCATTTTCATACTATAACAAAATATTGCAACGCAATCTTCATGTTCCTATTCTACCACAGCCACAGAATATCCCAAAAATGTAGTAATTCCTTGCATTATAAATTGCATCTGTCTCCCACGAGGAGATTGCCATTTTTTGGAAACTCCTCAATAACTGTTTGGATGGGGTGGCTTCATCACACGTCTGTGCAGAATACATAATATGTGTCGTTCTGAGGGTCAAATATCCCACCAGAGTCCACTTTTCACTATTCTTTTCATTCCCTGTCTACCTACAACTTTACCCTGAAGTCCTCATTTTGTTCCCTTGCTGACTAACATTCTCTTGTTATCTTTCTGTACTTGAATTACAATGCTGTAAATAGTAAAGTATCTGGGCAGAAAATCGGTCACACCAAATCAAGCCTGCAAAAATTGAGTTGTTAACAAATGAAGGAGAAAGTTATCAAAGACTGGGAACTAATGAGAAAAATACACACATTCTGCTAACTTTTATCCCAGTTCAAAAGGATTCACACATCTGCATTACCTGAATGATCTCAAGTGTCAACAGCAATCTTTCCCTTTCATCTGCCTCACTTGCAGAAAAATTCCCTCAGTTAATTTGTACTTTGATACATATAGGCACAGAACTCAACAAGAGTTGAACATTCGTTTAGTTATAACTAGGTAAAATGAACTCTCCTGCCTCTCTTTCTGTATTCTTCCTTTCCTCCTTTTCACAAAAGAATTGTTGACAAGGATTGTCTCTTCCCTGGTGCATATTGTCGTAAGCATACTAAGGACTTAATCCTAACTGGAAACCTCAGGCACCACTAGCTTTTAGAATTCCAGCCTTCACTGCCTAAACGTCTTTTCAAGCCTTCAAAATCCCATCTACTAAAGCTGCTGCCTCTCTCTTATTGAAGTTGCTTAAGAAAATACATAGTTATTCCGCTAACTTTCAGGGATTTCTTCTGGCAGTTGACCGGGCAGCAGAGAATGGCCAAACCACATTTTTTCCCCATAGCAATAAGAGCTATTCAAAATAAAGTTACCAAAATTCAAAGCATTTAAATTAAAACTATTTTTTTAAATTAACATCCTTGTCAATTAAACAATATCACACTGTTCCCTTTTCGCTACCATATACCTGAAGACGTGACAGACATGACATTTCAATGAAATGGGCATCTTTACTTTTTTATAGGCTAACATGAGGAAGAAACAAGCCATTGTTCAGAAGACAGAACATCTAGTAACACGGACAAAGTTACAAATACTTACAATTTGTCTTTCATAACCACCTTGATAATCAGATGGCTCTTGTTTTGGAATTGCTCTGATATCTTTTTTTTAGTTCTTTATCGTGAAATGCACTCCAAAGATTCCCAGTGACATTATTCACCAACATCTTGACAAGAAGTAGGCATGATAGGTTTGCATCACTGAGATCTCTGAAGACTTGGAGGGGCATTTCGTCTGATGCTGTAATATCATGTCTATGAATTCACAATGACATGCTCAGAAGATTGTTATGATCACAAAAAAAGCCTGCTAGAGTGATTAAGAGCAAATTTCCTGGATCAGCCTAGTCAAGTGAGATGAATGAACGTTACCGCACTTGTGCATACAGACTTGTCTTGACATGTGAGGACTGAGGGTTTCCTCAGCAAACCTCAACACAAAACTTCAGTCAGCGAGAGAACTTCTAGGCAAAAACTGCTGTGCGGAGCAAGGCATCATCTGAGCAAGAGCTTCAATTTCCTTCAAAGGGTCGTAATTCCAGATATAAGACACTAAAGCAGGTTTTGGGCAGAACTTAAACCTTTAAGCCATTTTTTGTGACACAAGCTCTAATTGCCTATAAATCATGCTGTGTTACCTACTTGGCACATAAAGCCTGGCTATAAATACAAAACTGTTTTAAAATCCATATTCCTGTATGGCACCGAATAAATAGAATTGGAAATATGTCAGTTTTCTGTTTGTTTTCAAGTTCCAGATTCAAAAGAAAACACTTCAAAGTGGGGTATCTGTTTTTCTCGTGTGGGGTTTTTACTTTTGAAAATCAGTCTGCTTCTAAGCATTTAGATGTACATGAAGATTCAGTTGAATGTAGTCTTAGGAGTAATAGTCACACGAACTCCAATTCTTTTCCTAAGTTGCATTAAGAAAAGGTCATCTCAGCTAGATATGCAGCACTAATAGCATCAGCACTAACACTATTTATTTGCTCTCACAGAAAAACAAACAAAAAACAAAAATCACAATACATCTTCCTCAATTACGTTCATTTAATCTGGATAGCCATAAGAACTGAATCTCTCATGTGCTGCTTGCCACCTTGCTGGGACAGTCAACAACAGTCCTAAACCGAAACATCTACTGCTTTGTGACTGCATGCAAGATAATCCAGGAGTAAGGTGTTTTATACATAAAAGTGCTATATCAATACTTGCCAACCTTCCCCCCTCCCTTAGAATTTATGGAAGATCACAGCAATAATTTATCCCACTGTGACTGAGAGTCCATCATGTATTAGAGCTCATCTCTGCTGTGATTTAAAACCACCTACATGAGTACTTTAGAGCTATTTCTGAGATACCCTGAGCTGTTTTAGTCTGTATGAATCACGAAGCCAGTGAAAGTTTTATAAAGTTCCACTTCTTAATTTACAGGTTTTTGTATCTAGAACAAGAAAGAGGTCCAGTCTGGGTCTTTTGGGGGTACACAGAGAGGAGCATAGCTGAATCATTGGGGTCAATATCGTTCTCTTTTTCTGACATTTACCTTCAGAGCAACACAAGGTTGGGCACACCAGCCCAAATGCTCATGCACACTGTGGGATCTCTCCTGGGCTGTGTCACAAGCATGATTAGTCCACGTATCTTAGAGAGGAGGAGCAGAATAAGGTGGATTTTAAACACATTTGTAGGCCACAGGGCACAATCTGTGAGTATTCATCAACCAAAAAAAAAAAAAAAGAAAGAAAAAAAAGAATTTCTAACATTCATTAAAGCATTCAGCCACAAAAAAAAAAAAGAAAGAATTTGTAATGTTAAATAAAGCAGCCTCAAAAGAAGTCTGCTCCCAGAAACATTACACATCCCCTTATAGTCTGAGCATCCTGGGTGGTAGGAGCTTACCACTGGTGAATAAATCCTCTTTAACATCATTAAGAATCTGCTATCTGGAGCTAGATTCCAAGAAGAGTCTTGGCATCACCAGATGTCCTTAGCTTGGGATAACCAACTGCAGCCAGTACCTGGCATACTTTACTGGTCCTGTATAATAAAGAATACATATCTATAATACACAGTGAAATGCTGTGTATCATGATTGTCATGTCAATCCAACGGAAACCACAGCTGAACTTCAGGAAAAGCAGAAACATGCCTTTCAGGAGATTAAGAGACAAGATTAACCTGCCCACAAGTATTTTCTCACTCTATTTAAATACTCCCATAATACCAATTAAAGACACTGTAAGAAATAGATTCTCTTTTTTACACTCAAAATAGTCCTCTGCACTTTAGTAGCAAACCAGTGGGTCAAATATTCTGCTAATAAAAAAAAAATCAAACATACAGTATTAATCACGACTCCAACAGTCACAGAAGCCAAGCATGTTGTTGTGTTGGTGTCATCATTAGACAGCAAAAACGTAACTCACCAGCAAACTGTCATTGCACAAGGAGTGTTTCCAACAACATTCCAACCTTCTCCAAATCCAAACTGCACAGATGTATTTTTTTTAAACAGTCTGTAGGATTACTTTCCCTTCTCTCCGCACCTAACAGCAGCCATGCAGTTATAATGAGGCAGACGGATACCGCCTACAAAATGCCTCACAAAATTGTGCTTGTTCATGTCCATGCAGAGAGAACGGCAAGTAGGGCAGAATCCAGATTCTTCTTTATAAAAGGCTCTACATGTGCTGCAGGAATAGTAAAAATGGACATAACCACTGTGATGGATTCTTCTATCATGGCATCTAGGGCAGCAAGAAAATAAAATCAAAAGAAAATTATTGTTTCAGTCATTTGAGGCACTCAGCTGCCAGCGTAACAGATCAGCTCTTCTGCCTTTCCAGGCAAAGGACTGAGACCACCTAGGAATATTATAAACGACACTATATCTGAACTTTAATAGGCTTTCTGGCTGAAAACTCATATTTTAAGAGTGTGGATCAAACAGTTTGAATTTCAGAGCCACAGGCCTTTTCAGACTGATCGAAAAAAGTTACAGGGAAAAGGCAATCAGATTTTGAAAAGGCTTATGTAGAGCAAAGGAATACTTAATTAGTTTACCAAATAAAGATTTTTATTACATCCTCCCTTGCATGCTTTTGTCTGACGGAAAACAGATTTATATAAGATGATAGAAAACAATCTGAGACAGTCAGATAAACTAGACTGTGAACTTGTCCCCACCAGGAGAAACATTAGTTTGGAACAGTATTTGCTTGCACACAGGCTGTCAGATGCACTTCTCTGATCTGAAGAAATGCAAAAATGTCCATATTCAGTTTTAAAAGTGGAATTTAGCAGCGATTTTTTAAAGTATTGCTTTTACCATAACATGAGAAGCATAGCACCAAGCAAAAGGGTAGCCCAATTTTGTTATAAATAACATAAATATAAAAAGCTTGAATACCTGAAGGCTAATTACATTCTTCAGTAAATTTTATGCTTTTTTTTAATAAGTAAATAGCATACATGCACTCCAAAGGAAGGTTCAAGTTATAACACTGTAATATGAAGATGCTGTGCAACTGTAATAGCTGCAAACAAGAAACAATAAGTAGAGTTCTAGATTTTGCAAGGCTTCTAAGACATCTTAATTTTTCTCGATACCAATTGTAAAATAGGAAACTTGGTAAAAATAAGGTTCTGTGATTTTCATTATTCTTAACTGAAGCACTCTAAGTCTCACTTCTAGAACGAAGTCTAACTAAAATCACTGCCATAAAATAGATCCATCACCTCAAAACTGGAAATTCCCATTATAGGTTCCTGGGAAAAATATAAAACACAATCCTGCAGCTGAACTAAACAGGGACGCTCAGTCACACTGGATACTTCCAGGCAATACTAATAGCAAGTAGCTTACAATCACCTCAACAGCCAAAGTTCCCTCATGAAAATTTAAGGGACAATTTAAAATAGCAATTAGAAACAGCCAACAGAATTTGCACAGGGATTATTCACAAATAGGAAACACTTGCATTAGTCAAATTAATTGTTCTTTCAAATTGCTCACACAGCTCTCGCAGTGTTGTTCTCTGCCATCAGTCACTCGGCGTGCACCTGTGGGCAACCACCCTGGCAGGGCTGTCACTGCTGCTCTGGCATGGAGTGACAGCCTCTTTCCTTCTAGTCATCATACCCCGGAATGTGAAAAATAAAAGTAAAATCATCTAAAAAAAAACCCTACAATAAAACATTGCTTTGATTTTTTTTTTCCCCTATGATAGATCAATACTGCTGCCACCTACCAGCATCGTTTCAAGTGAAAAACAAGAGACAAGCCTTCAGCATGAACACTGTGTGACTTGCATACTTGTGCTTATTTAAAGATTTGGACAAAATATTAATGTGACAAGCAAATATAAGGCAAGAAGTAGCTGAGCATGTTCAAGCATTAATGCACTCATCTTATTTCATAGAGGTAAAGTGACACTTCTGGATGGCTCAAGCGGGTGACTAACCCACCACGAAAGCAAAATCTTTGCTAGTTTATATATCAGAGTCATCGCAAACATGAATAAGTCAAGAACTGTATTTGTACAATTGTCTGATTTTGTGTCAAAATTTCAGCAGCAGTAGAATATGAAACAAATAATTTAAGTAGTGGAGAGTAAAACAAACACTGAAGTAGTCAGAGTGTAAATGTCCCGCCTTTATTCTGCCTTTTTTGCCTGAGAAACCGAGTTGCTCTTTATGGCAGGTAAAGTCTGCTAATGTGAAAAATCTTCACTAAAATCTAAACATTTAGCTTAGCTCTATGAAAAAAAAAAAAAATCCCTATGTTCACATGAAGATATAAATCTCAAGAATAAACACACATTTTCCATTATTAATCTTAGATTCGCCATTCATTGTTCAAAATTTTCCCCAGCCTCCCAGCAGCTTTGACAATCTTGCTATGGTAAAGCTGCAAAGCTGCTAAAAGCCTTTTAGCAAATTCTGTTGAGAAACGCACAACACTTGGTAAATATTTTTGTCTTTTCCAAGTTTATTCCAGTAAGCTTTAAGCATACTGGAAACATAGTAGGTCTTCAAATTTAGACACAATCTTAGAGAATTTTTTGCAAAGTTCTGAAGCATCTTTGTGCCAATAAGAACAACAGAAAAAGCATGCTTTTTGCCCCGCTCTAAAACACAGTAGTGCTGCTTTCCCTTCACTTACACTGATGTCACCCAGCTGTAACTGTTCATTTCTCTAGTTAGTCTAGATGTACGCTAGCTGGGGTGATGTGACAATCAAATTACCTATCCAGCTGAGACTGCGGGATACAGCTCAACTACCTAAAGTGACATTTGAACAGGACACCAGGATTAAAATACTTCTCTTTAACAAAAAAAAAAAGCTGTTAGATTTTGCTTACATTACACCATTAGCAGGAATGCCATCTATTGTCTACCCTAGCAAATGTAAGTAGTGCTGGTAGTGATTCCAGGTACCATAACAGTTACCTGTTTGGTTAAACCGCAGTGAGATCCCAGCACAGCTTCTCCCTGCATCAGCTGTTGCTTTCCCAAGCAACTCCTGGGCACAGATGCAGAGCAAGAACGCTCTGGAGCCTCTCCAGCACATCTGGAGCCACTCTGGGTTAGGGGCTTACTGACCCCCATGGCTCACAACAGTCCCAGGTGCTCCTACTTCGGGGTTCCGACATAGCCTAGAAGTCTCATAAATGCCTTGATACTTCATAATGAGGTAACAAGCACATCTCATCTAAAAATAAATTATTGCAAGGAGGGTGCATGCTAAATTTCAACCTAACAGGAGGTTATCCAAAAGCACTGGGTTTAAGATCTGTAGCAGCGCAGTACATTCTGACAGAAGATTGAAATGTTGAAACAATTTTTTTAAAGCCTTCCCTTAAAATAAAGCTCCTTTCCTGGCTCAAGAAAATTGAGTAATATTTCATGTCTACAGTTATTTGTGATGATGAAAAGGAGTTCATCTGCTGACAACCTGTCCCTTATACATCAAGTGCTTTTCTAACAGTGTGAGAAGAGGAAGACAGTTAAGTGAAAAGAACCAGATCTCTGTACATTCTAAAATTAGGGTTGATTATACTGTTTATGCATATGTGTGCCCATAAATTAGTCTACCATAATTAGAAGTAGTACAAAAATGAGTCTTACTCCCCCTGCCCCACAAAAATTTTCGCAGTTTCAGCATACCGAAATAGCAGACAAAAATCCCAAAGACAGGTTGTAAGTTCAGCCTCATGAGAGCTAAAATTCAATTACATTTGCTTCTGAGAAGCAGGTTCTTTAGTAGAATACAGCACTTGTGAACCAGCACAGCAGCATTTTCAAATCGAAGATTTCCAACTTTCTGCTAGAAGCTGAAAGTTTCTGGTTTCAGGTGTTTCATATTTTTGTTAAGAAGTCAAAACTGTCTGTAAAGAGTCCACATTTCTCACGCAGAAAATAATTTTAATAAAGAAAATAGTTTCAAGAGAGTATTTTGGGCCACTTCTACAATGAATTCATGCTGGTTTGCCTTTTACAAAGCAACAGCATGAAACCTCAAGGTTCAGAGCTGATCCAGCAGAGCAGCCTCGGCCCCACTGAATTTTAATCAGAGAGTGCACGGACCCAGCACACCCACAATGGCCAACCTCACATTATTCATTTCAATCAACAGTCAAAGAAAAAAAAAAAAGGAAGAAAAAAAAAAAAAGAAAGAAAATCCTTTTTCCTTTTAGGAAAAAGCTTTTTTTCCTCTTGGTGGAGCCTTCTTACATCTGGATGCATTTGAATTACGCTGTTTTAACTCTGGTGACAAATCTGTTATACCTTGGCTGCACCAACATCTTAGGCGCACGCTATTTCTTTCATTCCTTTCCCTCGTGCTTTTACCTCAGTACCTAATGCGCTGTCAGAATCAGAGATCCATCCATAAGTATTACGTGATGAGTGACTGCTGTATATGCAAGCACACAGGAGAAATGAGCTTTTGGGTTTTTTTTGCTGCAATCATTTACATAGTGAATATGATCCCATATAAATTACTTCTTGTCATCTCTTTCCATTTGATCAGCTGAAGGATCCTTCTATTGAAACTGAGGGGAAAAAAGAAAAACTACCACCAATTTGACACTCCTTTATACTCAGAGTTTGAAGGTTTGTACAGTTTTATATTCAAACTGCTATACTTTCTGATGGTTTCTACTCTTCGAAGAGGATTCCTTTGATAGTCAGACAACTTCTATCTTATCCCTCCAGGCTAAAAATCTCTATTTTCATGACTTCCCTTAGAAAATTAGAATTTCTGTATACCACAATATTAAGTGAAGAGGTGTTTCTAAAGTGGTTACGACCTGACAGAAATGCCTTAGCTGTGGGAGAACTGACAAAATTGTACTTCTGGAGGTTGGAAGAACCCGTGAAGTCTGCATTATGACATACAGCTTCTGACTATAAATATTTTTCACATTAACATTGGTCTTCAGCCAAGTTCTCCAAGAATTTAACGTAGAGTCGCACCTTGACAGGATTCATCCTAAATCACATCTTTGTCTACATTTCTTAACACACAAAAAAACCCATTTTGCATTAAAGTGACAAAAGGGGATGATTTAAAGTCTTAACACAAGACAATTCACAGCTGAAATAACTGAGCAGCGTAACATGTCTTTTTCTGTGCAGCTTTTACAAGGCATCTGAAATTGATGACTAATACTAAATATACACTTCCTTCCACTTAAAAAAAAAAAAAAAAAAAAAGAAAATCATATTTCTAATACATCTTTTTCAATGCCTTTAAGGCAGGCGTGCTGGAGATGGGGCAGAGGTAGGGGTTTTTTTAATGCAGATTGAATAATATTCTGATGAATTTAATACTAATATCTATTAGTCATGAAAACATTCACAACTTGTAAAGACTGTTTCAAAAATGCTGCAGTTTTTAATGTAACTTTTTTTTCATAATCCACCGTGCTCTGCTCCCTGCTTTCCAGAGCCCCTGTCAGCCTTATTTAAGGAGAGACACCTTAGATGATGGTAACATCTGCCGACTTTATTGGTTTACATAATACTTTTTTCAAAGTATCTCTTTCTTGCTTTAAAACTGTGAGTAAATCAGTGCAGAGCTTCCCAACAGATCACACAGAGGGTGGTGGTGGGTTGGAATGAGAAATATGTGTAAAAACTATCCCCTTCACACAGTTTTGCAGGTCCATCTTCCCTTGGGGCAGCACTGCTGTGTGCTTTTTCACTGTAACATTTGAGAACATTAAGAATTTTTTTAATGAGACTTCATCCTGGAAAACAGCAGAAATGCCACTATTTACAGAAATGTATTCATTTTCATTCACAAAAGTGTCACTGATAAAAGATCCAAGGTGAAATTTCTGGTCAAAATTGACAAAGCAGTTCCGACACTATGATAATCCTGAATTAAACACAAGCAGAATTTGAACCGAAGGTTTCTGTATCTCTGACAAGTGGCCCAGTCAGTGACATTTTATCTGCACACGCATGCCTATGCTCTCTCACATGCACACGCTTTCCTGATCGGGTTTATTTAACTGTGAAGACATACATGGAATGCTGTTTGGTATTTTCGGGGAAGGTTTGGAGAGCGGAGTGGTTGTGTTTTCTGGTTTGGGTTGGGGGTGTGGATCTGATTCTGATAAAAAAGTGGAAATATTTTCAAAGTTGCCACAAGAATTGGGAAAAAGGCCTTACATCAGAGGGGTTAGTGATTCCCCGAGGAGACAGCACTGCCCAAGACCCCAGTTTACCAATTTCTGCTTAGTCAGTGGACTGACAAGAAGTCTGGAGGAAAAATCAGCAGAAAAATAGGCACATTTAAAAAAAAAAAAAAAAAAAATCTTGAAGTCATGCCATCCAAGCAGTCCAAGCAGATTTTTGTTGAAATTGAGCCCATACATACATTACAATTTTGACAACTTAGCAAATTCCAATCAAGACATTTTTTGTTAAAATTGATGGACAAGAGAAATACTAACTCTTTTAGAGAAGTAACTTTTTTAGTCTCTGACTCATCTTCCATTCCTACTCCTTGCCATAAAATATCTACATGCATCTACAAACGTTACTTCTCATGAGAACAGTATGGGGACAAACTTTCAGCTACATGCAATGCTACAACAAGGATCAAAGAGGAGCCAGGACAATATCAAGTGGATTCCAGTTGAATGAGACAGCAATCCCCAGATTGCAGTTTGAGAATTGCCATTTAAGAGAATATCCAAGCTGTATCCTTTGAAATCATAACTGTATGGAAAATATTCCAGGCTCCTCCAAGACTACGAAAGCAACAAGAAGTCTATATGATCTATTTGCTCTTTGGTCTGATTTATAGAAGTAGCTCTTGACAGGAGGCAAGTTGATAATAAAAAGTAAAGCTTTCCCACTCCTCTTTTCAGCACATCTTTAGATGTCGTCTCTCTCTTCTCCCTCCATTAAGTGATAGATCTAAAAACTGAAAAGGAACTGAAAAAGTGGCAAGATCTAACGCCTGTTGGACTAAATACGTAAATTATGAAATCAAGTCTCAGAAGTGGGAGACCTTAAGTCAGAGTACTGGTAAATCAAGAAAGTGATGAAAGCAGTGTTCGCCATTAGAAAGGCTGCTGATTTTATCTGTGACATTTCTAGCCCTCAGAAGTCTACAATATTTTTCATATAAGATCAAAGAAAATGCATTAATATTTGCATATGGCTTGCTGTGTATTTCCCCCCTTCTATTAGCATCTCTTTCACTCCCTAACTTCAAACGCTGGATAATACCGAAATCTTTAAAGGAAACAAAAACCCCTCCACTTCAGATAACTAAAATGCATATTGAAATTAATGGGAATCATTTGATTCCTTCCTGTGACAAAATAAAAATCAGACATTTTCTGGAAAAGAAGCATCTTTAATCTCCCAGGTGAAACACGAGAGTAGAGAAGTGCGATTTCCTCATGAAAGCCTTTTTGTTATTCTCACATTTTTCTGCATGCAATTTTTGCAGTGTTTGTTTGTATAACTAGGAATTGGCTTATGTTGTTTGAATTTTTTAACCAAGCATTTTGCTCTTATTGTAATACAATTTTATGATAATTAAAAATAGCTTGTCATATTTAAGTATTTTCCGCATGATTGGCATTAAAGCATTCAGTGCGAGGAATTAATGAAAGTATCGAATTAAATGTGCCAACTGCATCCAATTTTTAAAACCTCAACCTAATAAACACAAAGCACAGAAGTTGTTTTGTCTGCATAAAGGATGTTCAAAAGCCTAGAACTGTGTTTTTAGTACCTGAGGTGGGGTTACTCTTTGTAGTATCTTGGCCCCATAATGAACCCACTCCTTTTATGGAGATGATGATTACATTTTTCCATTGGTTCAGAGTGAATCAAACCTGTGATGTGGTCTGTAACCATTTCTGAATACAAGTGGATGTGACTTCAGTTGCCTACCTGAACATTACAAAAATGAAGACAACTTCCCCAGTCTAAGTGTACAACCCAGTTGCATTCAAGTCCTTTGCGAGGTTGCACTAACACAACATCAATGCCACTTCTCTACCCGGCCTGATTTTCATGCATGAAAACCCCCCGTCACAGCCCTATTCAGCAAAAACAGAGGTGTATCTGTCTAACAATCAGCCATCAGACCAGCATCTCAAGTCACGTAGAAGCACTGCAAACATAACAGTCTTTCCCTTTTGTATTGTAATATTACGCATCTTTCTTACCGAGAAAAAGTAACTCCTCACATCTAATGTAAGGAGTTAATAATTTTGTCTCAGAGGAAGATTGAGGACCTATACTTACCCATCCACAACCAAAAAACAAAGAGCTACATTAAGACAACACTTCCTACCTTTTGAATTTTTGCTGAGCATACCATGCCTGTTAACAACCGCAATGCATTGAGCCTAAGACTACTCAGTTGATAACAGAAAAAAAAAAATTCAGACTAAATTTATTGATGGAATTTCTATGCAAATAAGAACAAAACACCACTATGTTTTACCCAACTTCAGTGACAGATCAGGGAAAGTTCAAGTAAAAGTTTTTCTTTTAAAACTGTAATTTTTTTATCGCACTGTCTTTCCAAAAGTATGGATAATAATTAACGCTTCATGACATTAAGCGCACAAGTTAAATCGAAAATCCTATTACATACCTAGGAAAAATTAGCCGTAGAATGACATAAGACACAGCCTTCAGCGCTTAACAATCTAGGAGGAGTTCTTGTTCAACCATTCAGAAAGTCCAAATTATACATAATTCTGCTAAACTTCATCCTTCTCATGAATCTCTCAAGGATGGCTCTCAGGAGACTGCTAGGGAAGCAGGGTCATTGGGTCCCTCTTTCATGTTACAGTAGGGACATCCATAGCAAAATAAAATAGCTGGTGTGACTGAATGTGAAGAAATAATGGGGACTAATGAAGTACCATACGTTAATGTTCTTGTTCCAAATCTGTTAAGCACAGCAAGAAACAGTTTGTATTTCCTTTACATATGAATGTATGAAAACCACTGGTATAGTATTGGAATATTTCCTGGGATTTAATCAGCAAGCGTGTCTCATAAAGGCTGATAACCTGTAATTCTTTCCAAACTCCACATTTAAGACTAATTAGAAGTGTGTCATTTTGCAGGACAGAATTTCTCATTCTAAATGACTTTGGCAGACAGCTATTCTGTATGCACAGATTTAATGACACAGCCATATATATAAAAATAAGAAAGTTATATATAAATAGAAGAAAGAAGATTTTACACTTTCGAATCTATCTATAGAAAGCCACAGGAAAAAAAAAATCTTTACATCTACATGATAGGAATTTGGGCAAAGTAAGGATTTAATACATTTATTTAGATACCTTATTTAACTAACAGGCAGCATGAAACAAAAGTTCTGAACAAACAACCTTTTAACTATGCAAAGGTCCTTTAAGGCCACCTTTCCCTTGCACAGCCATCCAGAACACAGAGGTTGGGCAGGGATCCTGGCAGATGCTTTCACCACAGAAGGGCTCTTAAATGCGAGCGGTGGGTTTCCATGCCCCACGCTGCTGCAGAGCATTGTTATACTGGAAGGTGTTAATGGTTGCCAGCAAGCGTGCCTCTGATCCATGGGAAATCACAGATTTTGAGAGCTGATGTGCATGCTAGCAGCCCTTTGTTCAGAGGAATTAAGATCTTTAATAGAGTAAAACAGCTGAAACAACAGAAAGCCATGTGGGAAGGCCCAGGGGATTGATTGAAAATGTCGAGTCCTGTATTGACAGGAGGTAGATGTGTTGGTACATGTAGGCAGAAAACCACCGGGAAGCCAGAAAAACAATTGCAGGCTTGGCCTTGAGAACAGAAATAGACCTCCTTGGGTGCAGGACTGAATGGAAAAATAGGTTTAAAAGTTTGAGGAGAGAAAACTGCCCATTATTATTCATTTCTGCTGTGTTTAGGAAAAGGGGATGCATTCACCACAAATGACTAGGGATGCTCCAAAGAAATGCCTGACAAATATAAGCAGTTTCTCCTCCCCTGGAAACAGACCACTAAAGCCTAGCTAGTAGAAGCAAGGAGTTGAAAACAACAGTGTTCAGCACACAATGAAAGGATTCATTTAAGAGATCGAAGGATGGTTCAATTTCCCATTGCAAACACTAGCCAGAACCACTTGCTTCAAAAGCCAAAAACACTTAATTCTCGATGGTTGCTCCCACACTGCAAGCTTCTGCCAGAAGCAGCCTGTCTGTTTTCATAGCTACAAGGGCCACGGTGAGGCCCATGAGCTTCCCATCTGCCTACGGGACAAGGACATCAGTGCCCTTCACCTGGCAAGCATCCACACCAGAGGTGCCTCAGGATGGGCGCCTGCACCCAGCTCTGCCATTAGTCACATCCCTGGTACCAGGAACTTTTTAAGGACCCCTTGCAACCAGCTGTATGTTGCACCAGCCTATATAGACAGTCAACAGTACAAATCACATCACATCTATCTTGAGCTCTGGGGTGTCTCCCTCATCCCACTAAGCAGCCCATTTTCAGCTCTCAGTGGTCCGTTTGCCACCACCAGTGTAGCTGGTGACCAGGCACAGCCTCAGGTATGGACTGTGAACTGTTACACCTCTTCGCATTTCAACACCGAAGGTCAATCTGGGTGTGAGGCATGGTGAATAGTCTTCAGGCAGCACAGACAGATTGAGTGAAAAATAGAAGTTTCATTTATGTAAAGCATTGGACAACCCAACAGAAAAGAAAAAAAAAAAACCACAAAAAAACCCCAAACCAAAACAGCCACAGAAAGCTAGGTAGCCACGTTTACTTACAACTTCCCGAGGGACCTAGGGATTCACCAGAGTCAATATTATGCAAATCTACTTGAATGTGAAATGTCTAGTAGGTACTGCTAGTCCTGCATCTTTCCAAGCCTCCAACCCAGGCTTCGGAATGCAGACACACAATGGTAGAGACCCATTACAGACTGATTAAATTTGGCAAACAGCTTGACTCAGGTATGTGGATACTGTGCACAGAGACAGGCTCTTGCCTCACACCACAATATGACTTATTAATGAGACCATTGTAATGAAGATGGATTGTCCCTAAATCTAGTCGTACCAAAGGCAAAAAATTTCTACGTACGATTTAAGTGTTTGCAGACAGATTTATAAAAATTTTCAGAATGAAGTGGACATCAACATTTTGAGGTACTTCATAAATACACGTATGGGCCCAGTCAATACTTCAGAACATAAATAAGCCGTGGCAAATCAGGCCCTTCAAATCCATGCTGTCATTTAAAACCAACGGGTCCTAAATAAGACGACGTTACTAGATTTTTTTTGTTTGCTGTACACCTAACATACTATGTTTCTCTGTACTGCTGTCACATGAAATATTAACAACAGTAGCAACAAACAGCTAAACATATACATTTGTTTTGTAGTTGTTCATACCTGATATGACCATAATGTCTAATCTAATGCCAGATGATGAACTTGATGTTCAAAAACTTGATTTCTCCCCAGTTAGATTCACTACGAAGAGGGAGGAGAGGAAAGATGAGACATTGGTAAGCCTTACGCTGGATGTATCGTTGACAGCATGAGAACATGCTTATTTTTGTTATTCCTTCTGGTGCTTATTATAAGCACTGCACTTTTGGATGAGCTATGGCCAAAGTGTCTAGCTATCAATAAAACATGGGCTTACTGAGTCTGCAGCAACATGAGACATAAGTGCAGTAATCTCCTGTTTACTAATGGCACATTATGCGACATTATTTTTATTCAACCCTGACCATTGGAAAATTAAAACAACTTCAAGCATTTTTGGAGATTCTGGGCTAAGATTTCCATTTGTAACCATCAATTATTTAAAGAATAGTTTTAAAGGGTTCTTGGAGCTTTTAAAAAAATTATAGTAATTTAAGCAGCAGCAGATTATTACAAGTCTTAAGCCTCATATAGAATAAAAAGTCTGTATAAAATAGTCACATTGCCATCTACTGACAGTTCCTTATAAAAAGGCATGCGTTTTTCATTAGCTGCCTGACTATATACTTAATGCTCTCTTGACATACAGTAGTACAAAAAAATTAGGGATGTACAGTATATGTTGTTCAATATGTCCCACTGCAATAATCCTGCTTCTCTTCGAATCCATTCCAATCCATGCAGGCTTTCACAGTTATATACTGCAATTAGATACGTTTATTAATGGCATTATTGCACAGTATTTCATAGGAGGTAAAACTGTTTTCAGGAAATTAACTACAGAAGGGTATGTTAATAAATCTGTGCTACATGCACAGTACATAGGGACTTGCTAATAGGATTTCCATAATAACAGCATTTATCTCACTGCACATTTTATAATACCAGTCACTGGAAACCATAGTATTGTTGTTATACTATGTGAAAAATAGGATTTCACGTTAAGGACATATCATATAGAATAAAGCAGTAGTGTCACTGATGCACCTATATGTTAAAAAAAATATTTTTTTTCTCATCTTTATACTAAAATATATTTTGGGCTGGGCCTTAATGCCTTAGTTATTATAACAGCAACATGTAATTGATCTTTAAAACTGAATCTAGGCCTCATGTCAGTTCTACCTTACTACAACATGGGTCAGCAAATCCTAAAAATTATCTGTAATAGAAGTGATGCAGCGCACACTCATGAAAGCAAACATACCAACCCTAATCATTCTATGATTCTATGGTTCTACACAAGGTTGGAGTTTCCTCACTGTTACCCAACCAGCACTGTTAATACTCTGCACAAACTCAAGGTTTGAGTTTCTCACCACTTAATTCCTTGATAAAAATTTCTGCATGCTCTCTAGTCCATGGCACAAGGTGATTTTTCTTCACTCTTGCCTCTTAGTTGTAATAGTGGAAGTTTGAAAGGAGAAAAGAAAACAATAAAAAAGAGTAACCTGATCAGGAACTGTATGACCTACAGTATTTGTGCCCAGTTTTTCATACTGCCAAATCTGCCCTTCATTAAAGAGTTTCTAGAGCTCTAAATTCTCTTTAGTGCTTCATTTACTATCATTTCTTACACTTATTTGAACATACTCCAGCATTTTACCTTTAGTGAAAAACATCTTGTCATACAGAAGAGCCCAGAGAAGGTGGTACCCTGCAGAACACAGGCCATTACAATACCCCCTTGAGAAACCTTACGCCAGTGACCTTCAAGTGCCTTCTGAGGGCTTGCTCCTTAGCCAAACCAAGGTACCAGAGAAACCTACCTCCGTGAGGCACAGTAGCTCAAGATCAGGGACTTGAACCAATAGCCATTCACTGCTCTTTATACACGGTCCTTGCACTGTTACCTAATATCAGTCAACAAAAGCAGGATTTTTTCAAACGACAACAAGTATCAGCTAAAACAAAGGCATACCTGACATATATCCAAATTAGTTCCGAAGTATAAGAACACCAATAAGCAGACAGAAGTGTACAATAAGCTAGAGTAAGAATTTACAGAAATGTAGCTACTGATCATTAACTTCTTGTGTGAAGAGCCTCTGAGAATTAATAATCTAAGAGCATTGGCAGAAAGACCTTACAGGAACCCTCTAGTATGCTTATGCGCTGTTTCAAAATGTGTAAGCTATCCTCAGATCCCACAGTATCTTGGAATCCTTTCTGGATGCCCTTTCATAGGACTAGCATACGTATATTGCACATATCCTACCATATCCAACCATTCCATTTTGCCTACTTTTCTGGAGTTATACAACCACTTAAATCTTTTTAGAGCTATTGAGGTATATCTAATTATCACTCAGTCACCGATATATCTAATAACTAGAATAACTAAACATCAAGAGAGAATGATTTGTATGCACACGGTATGAAGAGGAAAGCAGGTCACCGCAAGGTAATACTGTGTTTGGCTGAAATTTATTTTGTTTACAGATAAATAAACCAACTGCCAGATTTACCACTCTGCAACTTTCCATTTTGCCTTCTCATCCAATGGTTGCTGGCAACAACATCGCCCTGAAATCACCCTGAAATGAAGCTCTTGCAATTCAATGAAGGCAGAATAAACTATGAAAGTGACACTTGTCTCCCCTTGTAAACACTGCCATTTTTCTAACAAACTACTGTATAAATAGAGTGAAGATAAATATATTGCACAAAATTCATAAAATTTCCCATTACAATCATTTAAAGACAGCTTTAATGAAACTTGAATGGAGATCAATTCTCTAAGGAACAAACTAATTTCCCTAAACAACAAAGCAAAATCAAAGCTGGCGTTTGTTTCCAGAATAAGATATCTACTGCCCTAAAACTCAAGGTCAGCATCAAATCTCACAAGTTTACCTTAAAGGTGGCTGTCACCTCAACTTTTCTTCTTAAAGAATAAGGATAAGAGTTTTCAGTACTAAGGCAACCAAAAAAAAAAACCAACTTTCAAATTCAAATGTAAACATATTTTGAGGAAAAAAAAACATATCAGCTTAGTGGGAAAACTAGAATCATTTATTTCACTGGGATGCAAAACTAAGAAACATAGGAAGATAAAATGTGAAAACATAGGATGTGTAACATTTCTTCCCTTTCAGAGCTCAAACGTGGATTTCATCAGTGTTGAAGGAGCTTTGGTGGGGCTTGTTTCTTTGGTTTTTAAACTGTGTATTGTTATAGCTCTCAGAAATAAAATAGCTTGAGTAGTGGGAAGCTCTCCACCAAAGACAAACGCTACTTGGTGGCCGTACGAATTTCCTGAGCAGAACCACCCAAAACTTAGCTACTCATCATGCTCGGGCTCTGCGCTCCATATGAGAGGGCGATGAGCTGAAGTGGCCAAGAAATATGCAAAGAATGAGAACAATCAATTAATGCGGCTCAGAACTGAAATGCCTTTGTTTGTAATGCAGAGAACACACAGCAGTGATAAATTATTGCTTTAACGTCATAACAGCATCTGTTGCACACAGCCTGCAGGGCTCAGATCTGGCCTTTGATCTCCATCACTCACATCGAAAAGAACAAGGTAATCCAGATATCTGTAGGACTCGCGCTTGCACAGCTTTAGAAAAGCTATAAAAAAATACTCAAAAAAGAATTACTGTCTTTTTTTTTTTTGAGAGAGAGGGTTAGGGGGAAGGGTGTTTTGTTTTGCCTCAACAAGTACAAGATAGAATAAGAATGAAAAAGTCCATCGCAGGAAGAATTTGCAAGCTGGAATATCTATTTTATGTTTTTCTCTATTTCTGTTGGCCACAACTAAATACATTAAAATATACTTACATACAAAGCTTGCCTGAATGAGGGAAGAAAACAGTTAATGATTCTGGTCGCCAGCTTCTGTGACTGATACGAAAGAACCTTTCTCAGCTATTCCATTTTAGACCAACCCCCACACACTTAAAAAAACAGCAAATTCCATGGTGTCAGAAGTGTCACTTCTGCAGTGCAGAAGGTCACGTCATTCAGTACAGCATCCTGAGAGAGCCTCTGAATTAAGAGTTCAGTCTTTAGTAACTATAACTCATTAAAAACTAATTTGAAAGTCTCAAGGTTTCAAAGCCATCAACAGCAGAAAGTAGAAGTTTGGAGAGTGCTTAGGAATGGCACAGCCCCAAGGGGCTTGTCTTCCTGCTTTTGAAGAAATCACTTGATCCTCGCCCATGCTTAAAATTAAAAATATGAAAAAACATTAAGCCTTAAAGAATATTTCTCCAAAGATGTTATGAAATTGTTCAAAATAAACAAAAGTTTCATTGTGTGCCTTTATCATCTGAATCTGCATATTCAGAAGAAACAATCCAAAAGAGAGGCATTTTTTTTTTTTTTAAATGTTAACATACACACACAAAAAAATTTAACTCTGCCTTCAGACTCATCCATACTACAGCATGAAATGCCTTTGGCAGTGAACTGAAGGCACAAGTGACAGAACATAGAGTGTAACTGTCATCCTCAATGTCCTTATAACACCAGTGTCCAGCACAAAATATATTTGAAGGCTGCAGTGGGTGACAAGACACTTTGAGAAGAGATAAGAAAATTAAAGGATATTGTCTAGTTTATACATTTTCATTCAGCAAATCAAACTTTGCTTTGTTTGTTTGTAAGGTCAAGATTCTTACACTACATTAAGGGTTCATTAGCACAGACAAGCATTATCTATTACAGTGTTACAGGCTGATTTTTCTTTTTGAATGTCTAAGAAAAAAATAAAGCTCCGTAGAAAAGAAGGATGTTGGACTGCCAAAAGATCTCAGCACAAACTATGCTCTGATGTCTTTGTTATGATGGAAACATTGCATATTGAGTAGCTAAAGTAATAAAACAAAATTCTAGTTTTAGAAAAAAAAATATTTGTTTTTTCTAAACAAATTTTCAAGTCCAGTTACTTTATATATTTTTAACATATATTGCATAAAGTACTTATAATTACTTCAGCACTAATTGTTTAGTGGAAAAATTGGCCTTATTGTTCACTATAGACCTTGATTCAAGAAATACAGAATCATAAAATCATTGAGTTGGAAGGGACCTTCAAAGGCCATCTAGTCCAACCTCCCTGCAAGGAGCAGGGACATCCTTCAACGAGATCAGGTTGCTCAGACTTCCATCCAACCTGGCCTTGAATGTTTCCAGGGATGGAGCACCCACCACCTCTCTGGGCAACCTGTGCCAGTGTTCCACCATATCTCATTTTGAGCTTGTGCTTAAGCACTTAGAAAGTAGTTCCATGCCGAAGCACCTAACTAAATTACTGTAGATGTATTCAGTAAAACATTTGAAACCTTCAAACATTCTATGTATGCAAAGATATTCCTAAAGCCTGGAGTGAGGCTAAATGGCTAAAGTTTGCAATACTGTCCTTTCAGCATCCTTCTTATGTGTCTGGCACACTGGGCATCAATTTCCATACTCAGTGAGCACTCAAGACATACGTATTTCCTTTTGGTTTAAGAGTGCATCACTTATACTAACAAACTCTGCTCAAAATTCCAACCATCTGCAACAGCTTATATCCTTAGTTATGTGACCCAGCGTTGCAGTTCTGCAATCACAAGTTTGACCCAGATTCAAGGAAAGCGATTGCGATGGGTGCAAGCAAGGTCCTTCTGCAATCACCACACTGTACTGGCGGTACACTCACTGAATGAAAATGTGGAAAAAACCTTTTCATCTCACATTTCACTGCACGTAAGTGCAAAAAAAAAAATCTACAGCTTATGAGATCTGTCATATTTTTACAAACATTTTATGTAAACTTTAGAGAAAGAGGTGATGGCATGACCAAAGATGTCCACTAAAAAATGTACTGCTCGTTTGTTCTAAGACACTGCAGAGCAGATAAGATAGTGTTAACAAAGGGGTAAGAGAGTTATAAATGACAAATGGGACAAAATTCAGTCATTGGTCTGCTGTATTAGCTACAGTACCTTAGTCATAAAGGGCGAGGAGGGAGGGAAATCATACACAGACATAATTCATCACCCTGTGTTCACTCTGTACCCAAGTTGTATCAATCACTATTTATTACAAATCATGAAAATACATGACATCACAAATATGTCCTTTAATGGTGTAGAAAGCATCATTATGCAAATGACTCTTATGCAAACCTAAGCCCTAACTTTAGAACACTGGATATCTAACAAACCTAATTATTGGACAAGGTTTATTATCAACATTATTTATATTACTGCACTTTCTCAGTTGCATAGCATACCCAGTGCAAATCTGTAACGTGTAACTCATCTGACAACACAGAAATCACTTATCTTACAGATGGAGTGCTTGGAAGCACTTAGTCCTTATGACAAGTTTTTAATGAAATAATGCTATACTTATCAGTGGAACTGAGGAAAAGAATACTTTAGACTGACATATATCTAATCATCCTGCAAAATATTGCATTTGAGAACTGGAGATGGAAAGTCATAAAAGGCAGACAGCATAATGTCCTTCTTCGTGGTCTTGTCCTGGAACCAGTAAGATGTAGTGGTGACCAGCACCAACTTTCTGCCCAGAGGATTTTAAAATGCTGGGGTCTGCATAAGTTCCATGTAAAAATATCAAATCATTACCCACAAATACATTATCTGAAAAGAAACTATTTGCTCCCTATTTATTTCTACAATATTGCAAACAGCTTTGATTTGCACTGCATTCCAAGCTATGCCAAGAAACATGATGCACAACAAATATGAATCACAGACTTGTTTACCCTCTGTCTCTTATGCTTCCAGATGTCTCAACTTTATGTGCCAAACCAGCTCCTCTTTCAAAATTCTACTTGTAAACTTTTGAAAAGTCCTTTTCCTTTCTACATTACGTTTTGTGGTGGAGTAAGGAAGTTTGTGTTTGGAAGGCAAGTTTCAGACGTACTTACAGGCTATTTCTAATTAAAAATTCAACCATACTGTTACAAACAGAAGAGCTTTTAAATGTTTAGTAGTAAAAGAACCCAAATGACAACAGTGTCCTGTTAAAACATGGTAGCAATATTAAGATTAATTGTAATTGATAAAAGACAGAAGTGTTCAATAAATATTTCTGCTGCGTACTTCAGAGACAAAGTAGTGTGTCTCAGGAAGTGATGAAACACTTCCCTCTATTAACTCAGGATAATGTTAGCTAGCATCTTCTGAGATCTGACATTTTAAAAATCAGGAGACACAGAAAAGTGAAGTTTTAAAAGAACCAGCCAAGCATCTTTCTAGGCCATTAGTGACTTCTGTCACATTTGCAAAACTTCAGAAGAGGAGGTAGAGTTGTACCAATATGACAAGAAGGGACTTTACAAAATCCTGCAGTAACTCCCAGAGTAAAACATAGAGAAGAACAAGAAATTAACTTCTACAAAGTCCATCTTATGCACAGTTAAAACTCCTATGTACTCAAATCCAAAAATCAGAGTCTTGTGTTTTATATCAGTCAGAAGCAGAGACTGATGTTTGAATCAGAGTTCTGGTACAAAATGCTTGTTTCCAAAAACAGACCAAATTCTGCTTCTTTAAACACAGGAGAAGTGAACCGAACTGAGACAATTACCTCTCTGAGCATTAGAACTCCTTCATTCATCCTGTTCCAAAAATTTGCCTTGGAAGAATACAACTTGAATCTGCACAGGTTGCATAAAATATTCCTTCTCTGTTTCCAAGTTCTCTCCCCGCTTTCTGCGTGAGATAGTTCATCCACATAAACATACCCCTTCGTGTATCAGCCATCAACCAAACTTTCTTCACACAGAACATCTGGATTTCTAACTAGCTGCCTTTATTTTGGCTGAAAATGCATTTAGCTGTGTCTCATGGCTTCCATAAAATGGAGGATGGTAATTAACTCCACCAGTTTCTACTAGACTAACCCAATTTATACCATTATATTCAGCTAAAAAGGGACTTTATGGATAGTGGTAAAATTAATGCTTATTGTTTTCAGTGCATTTTGTATTAGTCTAATTGACAACTGTTCCCATTCCCACAGTAAAAAAAAAAATTGTAGCTTTCTAAGCAGTGAAGGCATATGTAAAAGTTTATTCCCTTAAATGACTTGGCTATGGGTATATTAAATGCAGTGTATAATCAGCTAACAGAGGCAAAAGACCCCAAGGTTATTTAAACTGAACGTGATGGGCAACGCCAAAGTCCCACGGGCTCAGCTGATTCTCTCCAAAAGAGGTCAAGTTAGTAAAGCTGCAGTATAGTGGCTCAGGTCTTGTACCTTAATTGTGCCAAATGGATGCAGAGCTGACTTTGGAAGCAAGAATTTAGCTGCAGTAGTCTTTAGCAATCACAAGTTAGATAGTTTAGCCAACTGGAAGAGAAAGTGGTCTGTTTCCACTTTCTGCTTTATTCTCCTGTTACTGGCTCAATCTCCTTTCCATCTACCCAGAGTAAATTCTGCTGTCACAGGACTTGTTCCAAAAGAATCCTGGGGCTGGTGATGCTCCCAAAGCCTCCGTATTGCAAATGTGAGATTTAAGAATATCACATCAACATGGCTTTTTTCCCTCCCCTCTTGCACTATCTCCATCCTTTTGAAATGGAACTTTAGCCAAACTTCAGTCTCTCCACCCTACATGACAGGGTTCCATAAAGTAATAATATGAGAATTTGAGTCATACTCATCAATTTTGTGAGAAACTCAAACATCAACCCATAAAACTATCCAGTGAGCAAGATAAAGCTTAAACTGGATTCCACAAACGAGTTATAAGAATGGTCTTAAACTAATTAAACTGGTGGAACCCACTGCCATGTGGACACAAAAATATCAAGTTGAACAATATTATACAAGGCTTGAACATTTGTAGGAAAGTGAAAGTGCTCAAACACGCAATCAGAAGAAAATACCCAATTGAGAAGAATCTTCAAAGGGCCCAAAAGTTATTAAGCAGTGAGAGAAAGCCAAAGGTTCTCTCTGAGCCATTCATTTTGGATTATTTGATCCTTTACCACTAAGAACGTGAGAGTCTTGCCTTTGTTTTTTTTGCCTAAGAACTAAATTTTCTTGTACTAAAGAGTTTACTGCTTCTTACACTCATCATGGGAAAACATCTAGCTTGACCATGGTCAGACACCTGTCTGTCTTATTCTGCTTTCTGAGTAGTTTTGAAAAATGCCCCTTTAAACAGACTAATCCTGTCTTTACATCCTGTAAACTTTTTGGAACATTTAGTATCCAAACTACTCATGAAAATAGGACCACACATAACCAAATTTATGTATGAGAAGACCATGAAAGGCTAAAAATAAGTACTGACACTCTGTCAGTCAAGAACAGCCCAGGCAAATCCTGAAACCCTGCATTTGTCAGGTCAGTACACAGCCCATAGCCTCTTACCAGTAATGGCAAAAATCACATACATAACATGTAATACATATACAGCACATATAATATGAAAGACAAAATGGAACAGATTAAGTAAGAGGACAATACAATCACATAGACAGGATGCCAGTGTTTCACAGATGATTATTTTTCTATTTTTTTTAAACACATTTATTTTAAATAAAGTTAAATCACGTACCACTGGGATACCTTCTGAGGTAGGGCTTGAAGCAAAAAAAAAAGTACCACTATATAGAGTTCATATAAGGATTTCCAAGCATAAAAGACAGCACGGAAAAAGAAATACAGGAGAAAAGAGCAAAAGAGAGTTCAAGCACGGTATCTTTGAAAGAATAAGAGACAAAAGTATGCAATTTTGAAACAAATCTTACATTATAAAAAAAGGTTCTCTTTCCATTAAGTGTTTGGCATTTTGACCTTCTATACTTTAACTTTTCACAACTTGTGTTTGTTTCCAAAAATCCACCTTTAAAGTAATTTCCTTTTACTGTCCTGGAAAGCATAATGGAAAGCAACTCCTGCAACTTTCACGTTCAGCCACAGCCTCCATGACACCACAGCTCAGGGTGCTCCTCTTTTGAGGAGTTTCTTGTGCCTATTACATTGCAAAGCCTTTACAGCTTTCCACTACTAAGTGCTGTAAAACTGGCACCCTTCTGAGTGTGTCCTCAGCTGTCTACAGAAGCTTTAGAACTTTCTTTTGAATAAAAAGGATGGTTATCTGCAAGCATTTACTGAGAGGCTGAGTTCAAGCATACATTATAAAACTAAGGAAACACAAAATAAAACCAAATTACTAACATCAAAGGTTCCAGTTTCCCTCTCCTGACAGTAGCTCCCAGTGAGAAATAACCTTCACTGCCAGGTTAGAGCTGGAAAGCAGCAGCAATGGGAGGAGGGAGGCACATTAAAGCTAATGGTGAACAGGGCATCTGCATTCCCTTTGAAGTCCTCCTCCATTGTTCTTCTCCATTCACCCATAAGGGCAACTAGAAAACAGTACAACATGGGTGGCATCGAGCCCAGGCTGCCAACTTTGGATGCGAGGGAAGAAAACTCTATGTGGCAAGCACATATGGGGCTCTGTGGTACCAAGGCTCTGGGCACCCTGTGCCAGATCTTAGCCACCCCCTTTCGGTGTGCCACAGTGAAAGGCTGGGACAGGTTCTTCTGGCCAAACCCAAGAGACCTTAGCCACTCCATCACTACACTTTCAGGTTATCAGTATCAACACGGTATTCTCCTACACGAGCATTTACACCTAAGTTGTTTGATTCACCAGTTATGACCCCATGACAGACTATTTGTTTGTTCTTCATTTATGTGTTGCACTAAGAAGAACTAAGAGTGGTAAAACCCTGAGGGAGGTGAGTGGGAGCCTTTCCTGGGGAGTCTGTGAGCAAGCCAAGGAAGCGAGAAGTAGAACACAGAGTGAGGCAGAAAGTGGGAAAGGGGAAGGTAATCAACCAGGAGCCTGAAGCATGCAGAGCCTGGGAAACCACCGAGACGTGCAAGGCTGCCAAGAGTAGGTGCCCAGAGAAACCGCTGGACCCAGAAAGCCAGCAGAGACTGAAGTGGAGGCTTGGAGGCAAAGAACCCGCCTGCAAGAAAAGATTTGACAGGTAGAGAGCTGTTTATAAACTCATTTAACTTCTAGTCTCTGTTTCACATCACTTCAAGATTTCACAGTTTAAAGAGTTAGTTATTCCAGTTTATCTTCTAATAAAACCTGGCTTTCAGCTTAAAAGTCTTATTACCTTCTTTGGGGTGCTTACTGTATAGAAAAGGAATAAACAAGTACAACCCAAAGCTATGGCTGCCATAGGTCCTGTCAGAAACACATTAAGCTTATTCAGTTAAATTGCTCTTACAATGTTTTTATTTACACATAAAAGCATAAACCAGGTAAGAGCACTGCATGCCAACTCTTCATTTCCTAAAAGGAAAAAACATTTTGGAAAAGTAAATTCCTTTATACATGCATTCAGCACTCAGATTCTAAATATTGTAGATGAACTTTTCTATTGGAAGTTGAGAGCAGAGGGAAAAATAACTCCACTAGACGCTACTGACATACCGAAAAAGAAATTTGTCATAGCAAGGCAATCTTAGATGCCAAAGTGGCACCGGCAAAGAGAAAAAGTGAGCTGGGGGAAAACAGCAGCTCCTAGGCCATCTTTCAGAAGCTATTGAAACACAAACCATGCTGAGCTTAATGTTTCAATGAACCTGTGTGAAACAGAGTCTGACAGCTTTCTGGTTTTAGTGCAATTATAAACAAACACGTTCCTGCATACTCCTTGGCTAAGCAAATGATAGTACAGCCACCACAAATGGAACATCTGAATACCCTGGATATACCCACTCAAGTGGGTGTTAAAATATAGGTAAGAATTCATATCACAGGCGAATCACAGCAAATATTTCAGATAGCCAAATAACACACATAGTAAAACACAGAAGCAACGGCCACTAGATGACAAAATCTACTTTAGAGCCAGGCCTCAGCTTCTGGTTGTTTACATTCAGGTAAAGAAAAGAAGGATACAGTAATAATTCTTAGACAAGGTATTTGAAGTGGGAAAAATGGTTAATTACATAGATGGTAGACTTTTCAGAATTTTTTCCCTACCCTAAGTTACCTTGCTGGTGTTGTATGTCAGCTTGTGAAGGGACACCACTTCTTTTTGAATTAGTTTTCTTTCACACCATACAGTAGTGTTTTAAAAAGAAATCCAACTTACTGGCACATTATTGAACTTCTCAGCTGACAAAGGAGATCTATTCCAAACACAGGAAACTTGTTGTTGTAAGAATTTGTCAGAAAACATCATGTGTTAAAGATAGAGTCGAAAGATGTCAAGGAAACATCCGTGAGACTCTGACTGATGCTGCTCTACAAATATGAACTATTATCAAGGAGCAAGACACGCATGCAGCACAGCCTCCAACCATCAGAACTAAACCAAAGTTCAAAAAAGTTGCCCGTTTCACTGACGTATATCCTTCACACAGTTCTGACAGGAGGTGAAGGGCAGTCAACCTCATCCAAAAGGGTGCAGCAAATGATGGTTTCCTTCAGCGAATGCTTAACTTATGCAGCATAGAGCAAAAGTCATCAAAGCACATCTTACTGCCATGTGCAGTGAAATCAACAGGTAACGTGAGACCAATCTCAATAGTGACCTGCACTGGCTTGAGTGTCACTTTTTCACACACTGAACAGATTAAAATGGCCACATTTTTACAAAGGTTGTTATCAGACTTTCAGCAACATCACTATCTCTACAAACATTTCTTACTGACTTAGAGATGAATAATAAGAGGTGGCACATTGCTGTTTAGGTCATTCAAGAACACTAAATGGTACTGCCACACATGAAACAGCAGTGTTAGAAAGAACGGATTAATGATGACAAAAAGAAATGAGGCACAAAAACCACAGAACAAAATATAAAACAATAGTTCTGTAATATTAAACATATCTCTAGTTTATACTTCTGCATTTTCTTTAGAGTTTGGAAACTCTAAGAGATAGTGTAGCATGCTAAGTGATGCTGTGTAGCATTGATGTCAGGTAGACAGCAATGCTACACAGAGCAACAGCTCTTCTGTTTCTTCCTGACAATCAATAACCCTCCGTCCCTGCGTGCTAGAAATGTCTTAAGATCCCTTTGAATGTGCAACGACCAAGAGACTTTCATGGATTTGAATGAACAGCTAGTGTTAAACACAGTGAGATAGCTGATAAGTATAGGTTCAGGATTAACACTGGAAAGAGTTCCTTTTGGTTTTGTTTACTTTTGGTGGTGGAGGGTTGTTTGATTCTTTTAACTGTCTGGTTTAGGATATTGGAGTGTCTCTATGCTTAATTTTATCGGAAAGTAACCCAAAAATATACATGCATGCAGTCTACCCTGCAGTATGGAGAAAAAAAAAATTCCAAACCTTTTTACTTAGAAAACAGTTAATTTCTAACAGTTACATAGCTAAAACTAATCTGTTACTTCTATCACTTCTTCCTTGTACTTCATCAATCTAAAGAGAGTTGATTTCTGAAAATGAGCAAAGTTGTCCCACTCTTCTCCTTAAAACTTACTTTTTTGCCAATAGGGAGGTCGCTGACATGCAGACAGCAGGCAGCATCGTCTCACTCATCTTCCACTTGTCTACACATACCTGCTGCCTCATGCACCTACTTAGACTGTTAGACACTTTGGCAGCAAGTGTCTTGCTTTTCTTGTTTGACATTTAACATCGTCCTAATTCCTGACCAAACATTTCAGACTGCGTTTTTAAGAAAGGCATAAGCCAACTGAGTGACCACTGGGAAGAAGTGCTGGTCCTACACACTTCAATCCCTCCTTCCCAATGACATGCTTCCAAATGTTAGCCATATAATGTAACACCACATTTAGTAGTGAGGATGCCCAAGCCACAGAGGAAGATGAGATGGATGCCTTTCATTCTGCCTCTGCTCAGCATGAAGATCTTCAACAGCCTGTGACCATCACTGGTATTTTTTCATTGCTCCAGTTCCCACTTCATGAAGCCAAATCTGGCAAAACTGATTTTCTTAAGCCTTAGTTAACTACTGCTTTAAATTATTTCCATACTATTATCTGCACATCAACATTTAATGGCTGATTTAATGATCAGCCTACCTATTAAGAATATTTGGGGGATTGTTGTAAGTCAAATATACACTGGCAGACACTTATACTGCAGCAAAGTTTGCAAACCTGCAAAAAAACTTCATCATATCAGAGTTTCTAGCTGGTCAAAATTCCCCAAATGCCTGGTCATTTGATATGAAAATAAACAGGAAATATTTCTTCATTGTAAATGAAGAACATGATGAAAGCTATCCCCATTGCAATTATGTTGAAATTTGGACTGGATTTGATATGCTGGTACATTAAACATGGTAACTAATGAAATAACTATGAACAAACGTCTGGTTAGAACAGCAATAAAAAGAGCTAGAATTAGTATCTTGAAAATCATTAGTAGAAGAATAAGTAATACAAATGCATGCTATTATTAACCACTTTTGGTAATGAAACTATCAATAATATTTAGAGACTTTGTTCCAATAACAACATTTCATAAAAATTGGAAAACAAAAATTGACCAGGATGTCAGTTTTCTAATTTATGATTGTTTATCTGAATAAGAATAATTTTTAATTGCATCCTATTAGTTTGAACAAAAGCTCCCAAGAAAATGGGTTACTTTTATCAGCCAAAGCAGGACTTTTGTGAATTTGCTGAAAGCTGTCTGTGGTTAATTTGGTACAACAACTTAGAAGGAAATACAGACAGCCACAGAAATATAAATTGTTGCATAAGTATGGAAAGAAAACCAGAGATGTGTACCATTAATATACCAGAAAAGTGAAAACTTTCTGCTATATGGGATTCAGCCATTCACCGCAGAAGAACATGAAGTCTCCAAACACTTCAACATAATCAGGTAAGGAGCAAACGACCAGTAGAATTAGATGTCTACAGCTTTTCACACAGCCTCACTTCCTAAATAGAACACCTAAAGTCCTGGTTTAAAAAATGCCCCAAATGTGCACACCTTGGAAAACTAATGTACCCATAGAAATTAAGCTCTTCTATACAATTTATTTTATCTTGAACATTACAGTTTATATAGAAGAGAAGAAAAATATCAGCACAGAAAACTTATTTCATCTGCAATAGGCATTCTTCTAATCAATAGATTTGGTAATGATTCCATATTTAGGGTAAGAGCTTTTCCAGTGGGACTTATTTTAATATTTTCAGCATTTTAGGAAGAGGAGGGTTATTATTTTAATATAAAGTGAAGCATCTTTCAGTTCTTACAGTCAACTGTCCTCATCATGATGACACTTGATCACTGATTTAAAATGTTTGCTTTGCCATTAATGAAATCAGGAAGATAGTGTTTATAATCTTCCTTTGAACTCTTGATTAAAATACATACATAAATAGATATATATTTATATATGTGAGCATTTGATGGTTTTGATCTACACTCTTGACACTTTAATCCCACTTCACTTTGAAGATGATTCAAAAAAGAAATTTCTAGCATATGCCCAAGTACTATTATTTGCATAGGAGATGCAGAACTACTATCAAAAGATACATTATTCTAATACAAAGGGAAACAATTGGTTTAAATTGATCCACACTTTCACACAAAATGATACCAATCAAGTGCTGTAGATTCCCTTAGGCTGCATCAAATTCTTCATGTTATAGAATCCCTTACATCTGATAATTCATTGTTTTCCAAAATTATTTTAAGAGGTGAGCCAAGTTGCAATGGTGATACAGGAGGACATAGCTTAAGTCTTCCCAAATATTAATTCAATATTGAGTCATTTTCACGTACCAAACATACAAATCCAGGTATAAGTTCAGATTTTCTCCAGTGCCTGACTGCAAATGAAAGATTCCTCACACATTTGTTCACTTTTTCAAAATCTGTAGTGTTCAATAAGCTGCATTCCTAAGAATTGCAACCACTGTTTCTCAAAATCCAACAAACAAGCATGGCCTCCAACCACTGCCTTAAGATTTCAAAAATGCGATGCATGCATTAAAGAGCTATTTTCTGATAAAATGTACCTTGCTTGCCACTGCTATAGACTGTATTTAGCGCTGAAACCAGATTTGAAGCACGAAGTGATTGTGAGCTTATACTAATGAAAACAATTATTCTGCATAAAAAAAAAGAGTTGGTGAATTATTGTCCTTAACCTCTAAACATTTATTCTATATTGCGAGAATAAGTATATAACAAAAAGGAAAAAAAAATATCTAAATACCTTATACTCATATGAAAATGTGAATCTGAGGTCAAACCACTAAGAACTGGTTGCAAATCTCCTGCAGGACAGGCCTGTTGGGGGGGTGGGATAAGACTTCATTGCAAATACAAGCAAGAAAAGAGTTTACATGAAAGTCAACTTTACCTCAAGGCTTCCAAGACTGAGTTGCAGGGAAATTCTAGAACACATCCCCCACGTGTGCTGAAGTATAGCCTTTGCTATGTGTTCCTGAAGCTTAGACTCAAACAGGGACAATATTGATTAATGTATGACTTTGTCACATTTGTAAGACTGCTTTCTTCAGATCTTGCACAAAAGCTCTGCAAGAAAAAACTAAATTCTTCATTTAATGTTGTATAATAATATATTTACTTGGCACTACTTCTCTCTTAATATTTTACATGCCTATTTTCCTCACGTTTTTCTCCAACTAAACAAAATTCCCAGTTTACACAGACATGTGCACGCCGTTCATCTCAGACGCAGGATCTTTTAAATTCCCCCTTAAAAATTACATGTGGAATTCTTCTCTATATTACCCACCATGGTAAAAGCAAAGGTGAACCAAGCTTATTTTCTCACAGCGTGTCCCTGAGCAGCTCTGAGGACAGCAGTGTCAGATCCTTCACAGCCACTGAGAACTACAAGGTGGTTGTGAATCAGTAACTCTACAGCATCCCTGAGCACAGATCAGCTAAATCCATTTCATTTCAGGCTAACCTACACCATGAAACATGTAATTGGTTATGCTTTTTGCATTATTTCCAATCTAGCTCAGATTTGCATTGTAAACAAATCAATTTGCCACTTTAATTGTTTAGCTCTGAGTCAATGTACAGGGCTGAGAGGGCAGACAAAACATAATAAATGGCTTCGTGTCCAGATTTTATCACAAGGAGCTGAACTAAATAACTTATGAGCCCAGTCAGTTCTATTGAGTTATGAACTAGCTCTTCCTCCAGAGTAAATTAAAATTCTTATTGCATACAAAAAGCCTAGCGAACACATTTTATTACTGCTGCAAGGAAGTGCAGAAATAATGGAGGGAGAGCTAAGGTAAATATATAACCTGATGGGTCTCCGGTGGATTGTTTGCTAAACCTCGTAATTTTATGCACTGGTGTTTGAATGTTGTATTTTCTGCCTGTGTATTCAGGAAGCTCAGTAGAAAAACATTACTTGCTGGGACACGGCAAAATGAGAGCTCTGCGATGACAGAAGAAGCTACTGTAAACAAAGAATACGTCCTAAGAGTAATGACAATTTTCTGCTACATTTTCCAATAAGCAATCTCATCCCAATTCAGGAACAATGGGTATTTTGGTTGACGTTTGGGAAAAGAGCAGAGAGCATAAAGTAATAGAAACTAAGTAAATGGGAAAATTATAGAGTTTGAATAAAATGGAAGCTGGCGTTTATTCCATAGTAGAAATTCATAGTTTTAGAAATATACAGTTAACTATAATAATATATAGGTACAATGAACAGAGGAACACATACTTTTGATTATTACCAGAGAGCAAGGCCAAAGTCCCGAAATGGGATAAGCACACAAAGAGAGGAACATTTGTCACTTGCAATATAAAGGTGAACTAAAAACACCGATCGCAACACTCTGAAGATACAGGAAGGCAACAGGCCAAAATTCATCCTCCTGGTGGCAAAAATCTTACTAATTTCAGCAGATCTAGTATTCTGTACAAGGAAGACAACAATTTTTGCGATAATTGAAATACATAGACCTAGTGATACAGAGACAGAACAAGCATAAACCTTATCTCTTGTCAACTACAAAAATCTGACCTTTGAACAAAAATAACCTATTCCAACATATTTATTTTTTTCTGCAATGATTAGATGAACCTGCAGCCATCCCATGCATGAACAACAAAATACATATGAAGTTACCAGTTAATAAACGTCAACTCAAGTGAAAAACAAGTGCCCATTTGAATCCACAAAGGGGCAAGACTACTACTAATCTCACAAGCTAAAAATCTTGGAAGCAGCTGGACAGGATTTCTAGCTTAGTCTTTGAAAATAGCTCCTGTGAAAAACATGGTAGTGTAAATAATGGGACTCAAATACAGAAAAGATCATTATGTCAATTCAAACTGAGCAACAGAAAACACGCCAATCTGTAGTTGACTTCAAATGGATCACAAGGCTCACAGGGTTTGATTCGATACACAGCAGCTTTCCCTCCCCAAAAAGAGCTAGGTAGTTCTGAAAGTAGCCTGTGCATACAATCATCTTGTCTGCTCACTCAGAAAAAATCCTGCTGTAATCTAGGACTGCAAAGCCCACTTTCTACCAATCATTCAGGTCATTCCTTTCTGATTTTGAAATTCTCCATCAATCTAACCATGTTGAGCTGTTTCTTCACCCTTATTAGCTCATACACTAAGTCACATTAGCTGTGCCTATGTTAATCACTTCAGTGTTTCCTAAGAGCTGGAGTAAAGGAAGCTGAGACATTCCTTCAAAAATCCCAGATGTAGAATCCATGTGAAAAATAAATAATTTTCTCAATAAGAAAGAATCTCAATTCAATCAGTTTCTATTCAGGCCTTGCTCAGAAAAATTCAATCTTAAGTAGCAAGCCAACTCCAGGAAATGCTAAGCAATAAGCAGGGATTACACTCGCTCACAAGACACTTTTCAGTTCTCAGGTGGCCCATTAGTCATTCCTCCCAAGCCAAGATTTCATTTTTAACTATTTTGAAAAGATCAAAGCAGAAGTTTCTTCATCATTTTCATCTTGATAGCATTTTGCGTACACTAGCACCACAAATTCAGATCTTGCATAAAACGGGCGTTACTTCATTTCCTGTCCTCAACCTCCATTTGATATCAGTTGTTTTTTTTTTCCTTATAGCCACAATTAGGACAAGGGATGAAAAATGTGGCAAAGAGCTGTTCTCCAACCACCATGCAGCTATTACCACCATATATTGTATTATCAATAAAAGGGCTTAGCAATAACTTATTTCTAAAGGAGAGACAAATAAGCTCTGTTTATAGTACAGCCTGCAGCAAGATGCCTTTACTAATAGGTAACAAATTGCCGCTGTGATTGGAGCCAGCTGTCTAGTGAAAAAACTGGAATCAGGCATTGACGTTTTGGAGCACTTGCTTTTGTAAAATGTTGGCTGGCTGCAGCACTATTTATAAGCAGCTCTTCTGTGTGCTGCGTTTGAGATTAAGTGATAGCTATCATCTTAAAACAGCTGTAAAGTCATCTCCACCGTCAAATCATATAAACTGTGGCATTTAAAAAAAAATATTTTGGTTTTAGTTAGGACAGTGAAAAGTTACACTTCAAAATAAGTAGGTATGCCAGTCTAGCATTTAACATGGCAGTCTTCAGAAAGACTCTTGCATTTATTCTATTCTACTTTGATTGGCTTATACCAGATTTGCAATGACAGAAACATGGACACTTTGTGAGGATCTCCCATCTTGACGTCCGTGCAGCCTGATAAGGGGGGGAGGAAAGCAGAACAGAAAGGGTACTTACTCCTTGCCACTCTCCAGCAGCTCTGACTGCAGAGTTTCATTTCCCAGGTCTGTAACTGCTTGCCCCAATTACACCTTTCTCAAAGGCCACCCTCCTCACAGATGCCTAAGCAGAGTTATCAGGTTTGAAAGGCAAGTGAAGGAAACAAAAAGCACCAAGCTTGACTGGCTCCCCTCACATCTCCACCCGAATGCAGATTTTTATCTCTGTTCTCTATATAAGACTTGTAGGTGCACAGCTTCCTCCCTCACTGGAGCTTCTTCGTGCATTCTTCCCACAAGGAGATAACGGGTTTGCTCCATCCCTACACAGCCCCTGCGCTTGGCAGTCTGATAAAGGAAGAGCCATCCCATAGCAGCCTCTCATCTAGCAGGCTAGAACGAACGCAGATACACCTCCATCTATCAGGAGGCACAATAGCTTTTGCATTTTCACAACGGAGACCAACTAAACAGAGGCACTACACAGCAGACTTCTTTGTGTCTCTCCAGTACTCTCTTTTTCAGGCTTTTTTCTGGTCCCCAGTACACACTTGTGGAAGTTTGGTTTGTGATGTAGATACTTTTCACCACTTTCTGAATATTGAAAATAATAAAAAAAAAGTTTAAGCTTTGTAACTCTCCATAGCAGCAATTTCTAGTTTCAGCAGTTTTCTTACATCTGAGGACGAAACTAAGGATATTGTTAAGGCTCCAGTTAAAGGCATGAGTTGGAAGGACAAGACTACAGATGAACAGTCCTCCGAAACACAGACACAGTTTCTTAACCACAGCAAAACATCTTTTCTTCTAAAAAAAAGCTTTCTTTCAAATAATATGATATGTAGACATATGTCAGTGACATTACAGGCTTAAATCAAAATGAAAGGATAAGATTGCCTGAAGAAGCTACACTGGTTTAGTAACTGGTGAGGGTCAAAGGGGTTACAGATGCGCTGCTGGTTTTCCACGCGTATGGCTCGTGTTTGCCAGAGGAAGACAACTCCTGGCAAACCACTCACTTTTAATGAACTTCATTTAAGAAAACAACTGTTCTCAGAAAACATGGCCAAAAGATGGGTTGTCTGCTCACATTATTATTTTAGCATTCACAACTGAGTCATGTGAACTCACAGCTTCACAGAACAAAAAGATTTTTTTGAGTAAGAAAAGATAGCAACAGTGCTCTGCATCCATGGACCTGAGCCCTTGCATATCTAAATGTGGCCTTTCAGTACTTAAAGGGGGCTTATAAGACAAACTTTTTAGCAGGGCCTGTTTTGATAGGACAAGGGGTGATAGCTTTAAACTGAAAGAGGACAGAGATTTAGACTAGATATAAGGAAAAGATTTTTTACAATAAGGGTGGTGAGGCACTGGCACAGGTTGCCCAGAGAGGTGGTGGATGCCTCATCCCTGGAAACATTCAAGGCCAGGTTGGACGGGGCTCTGAGCAATCTGATCTGGTTGGACATGTCCCTGCTTATCACATGGGAGTTGAACTAGATGATCTTTAAAGGTCATAAATCCAAACTAACTATTCTATGATTCTAAATACCCTGCTTCAGCCCATAGACTTCATTTTGGTCTTTACTTATTGTTAAGATTTTCTGGATAAAAGAAGCACAAGTTTGGAGTGCAGTAGCCCATATCCTTACCTGTTCTCCTTCTCTTCTTCCCCTCATTGTAATGATATCGCCACCTTTACCACAACAACTCTTTCCAGTACAGAGGCTTGGAGTTGAAGGACATTTATTATTCTCCTTCTACAAGAAAGAGTTGAAGCATAGAACAACTAAGAGACTGGCCCAAGGCTAACCAGCCCTAATGAAGGTAAGCTAACACAAAAGGTCCCACAAGAAGCCAGAGTTAAGCACTAGCAGTTTTGCATGCATTTAAAAAATGCAGACACAAGGCCTAGTTAAAGCACGACTTAAAGGAATTTCACACACTTCTTGCCACAGTGAAGGTGTGTATTTTATTAGAAAACTCCCAGATTTGGCCATGAATTGGCTTGTCTTCACTAAAACTGAAGAGCCAAAAACCAACCCTGTTCCTTCTATTAGATGTCTTACTGGTGACAGTGAAAGAAAGATGAAAGCGAATGCAGTTAAATTCCAATACAGTTCACACACCTTGCCCAAAAAGCCACGCAATATTATTTCAGGTTCACCAGAATGCAGCTGTACAGGGTGCGGGTGCCCAGGAGCTGGTACTGGGGGGCTGCAGGGCGGCCGCTGCGAGAAACAGCAAGGAAAAAAGGGTTTGCAAGTCCACGCCATCATTAACAGCCAATATACCGTGTGAGTAGCAAGTAAACCACCTCTTATCAAAATATATTTTTATTTAAGTATATGAAGGATGGTGGTGTTAGTGATGTGCAGTCTGACAGCATTCAACTCGATGTTTTGACTCGATTCATTTATCACAAATCCTTGACAATTCCACCAGTCTTCTGCCCACAACTTTTTCTTATAGTCACACTAATAGTGGAGACAAATTTGAGCTATTTTAGGCACTTAAGGGACTTCCTTAGCAGTAATGTTAAGTATTTACAAAAGGAAATGCCACATTGTTAAAAAATAATTACCTTTGTATTTTTATAATATGGGTCAGTGCCTGAGCATTCTAAAAGAATATAATTATACAATATACCAAGGACTGAGGTTCCTGAAGGTTAGTCATTATTTTACAGAAAAATTGTGGGGAAGGGGTGAACTTTCAACTGTAATTTTACAGGCACTGGTTAACACACTGGATAAGCAATCACGGTTTATGAAAGAAAGCTCAAGGAGAAAGAAAATAATTTGAAAACATCACCACTTTCCTGAGCTTTTGGGACAGCTAAACAGACACACAAAAACCAGCTGGGAAATATTGCCTTCTCCTTGTACACAAGAGGAGAAAACATGGAAATCAGGCTTTTGCAACAGAGAAATTAAAAGCACTTAAATGAAAGAAAGAGAGACTCAGAAGCAGCAGAATATGATGTTTTAATCCTTTCTCTCCTAGAAGGTTCTTACTTGGTCCTTCTTTCCCCTCACACCACCATCTTCTACAGACTTCTGCCACTCTCTACCTGACCCAAGATGGCAAGTGTTTCTAAGGGCCTGACACTAAATCTTGTACTCTCCCCTGCTCTGGAATTTTGTGGCCTAAGGTTTACGGGAGATTTTACTTGTTAACGGAGACCAACATCTAGTAATTGATTATGTCCTTCTAACCTTCACCCATCAGTTGCTCCTCCTCAAATTCTATCATCACCTATTTGCCACCAGGAGACAGGCTGCTCCTTGAGATTCATCCACACTGCAATCATTGCACTACAAACGTACTGAAACCAGTTCACAGAATCACAGAATTATCAAGATTGGAAAAGACCTAAAAGATCATCCAGTCCAACCATCACCAATACTTCTCAGCTAAATCATATCCCTCAACACAACATCCAAACGTTTCTTGAACACCCCCATGGTTGGTGACTCCACCACCTCCCTGGGCAGTGCATTCCAGTGCCTGACTACCCTTTCCAAGAAGTAATATTTCCTAATGTCCAGCCTGAATCTCCCCTGGCGCAGCTTGAAACCATTGCCTCTAGTTCTATCACTGTCTACACGAGAGAAAAGGCCGACCCCTAGCTCACTACAACCTCCCTTCAGGAAGTTATAGAGAGCTATAAGGTCTCCCCTGAGCCTCCTCTTCTCCAGACTAAACAATCCCAGCTCCCTCAGCCGCTCCTCATAAGGCCTGTGCTCTAGACCCCTCACCAGCCTCGTAGCCCTCCTCTGAACGCGTTCCAGGGCCTCAATGACTTTCTTGCAGTGAGGGGCCCAAAACTGAACACAGTACTCGAGGTGCGGCCTCACCAGTGCCGAGTACAGGGGGACAATTACCTCCCTGTTCCTGCTAGTAACACTGTTTTTGATGCAAGCCAGGATGCCGTTGGCCTTCTTGGCCACCTGGGCACACTGTCGGCTCATGCTCAGACGAGCATCAATCAGTACCCCCAGGTCCGTTTCCTCCACACAGTCCTCCAGCCACTCCGCCCCAAGCCTATAGCGCTGCCTGGGGTTGTTGTGGCCGAAGTGCAGGACTCGGCATTTGGTCTTGTTGAACCTCATCCCATTGGCTTCAGCCCAGCTCTCCAGCCTGTCCAGATCCCTCTGTAGGGCCTCGCTACCCCCAGGCAGATCCACACTCCCAGCCAATTTGGTGTCATCTGCGAACTTACTGAGGGTGCACTCAATGCCCTCATCCAGATCATCAATAAAGATATTGAAGAGGACAGGCCCCAGCACCGACC